>JACXGM010004057.1:0-39322 GCA_016801145.1 Umbra pygmaea | reverse complement strand
TCTATAACAAAACATCTATAACAAAATAACAGAGACAACGATACTGTTCTTCAGCTATAACAAAACATCTATAACAAAATAACAGAGACTGCAATACTGTTCCTCAGCTATAACAAAACATCTATAACAAAATAACAGAGACAGCGATACTGTTCTTCAGCTATAACAAAACATCTCTAACAAAATAACAGAGACAGCGATACTGTTCTTCAGCTATAACAAAACATCTATAACAAAATAACAGAGACAACGATACTGTTCTTCAGCTATAACAAAACATCTATAACAAAATAACAGAGACTGCAATACTGTTCCTCATCTATAACAAAACATCTATAACAAAATAACAGAGACTGCAATACTGTTCCTCAGCTATAACAAAACATCTATAACAAAATAACAGAGACAACGATACTGTTCTTCAGCTATAACAAAACATCTATAACAAAATAACAGAGACAACGATACTGTTCTTCAGCTATAACATAACATCTATAACAAAATAACAGAGACAACGATACTGTTCTTCAGCTATAACCTCACATACAGGTAACAGAGTGAAATACTTGACATAGAGCTAAACATAAAACAGGCTTAAATACTCTTACAGGGAGTCCTAATAATTATCTAATGGAAAACACCTTCCTGCATAAAACAGCATAAAGAAAACTAGAAAACGCACCTAGTGCGCAACCTAATGGACAGATTCTACATAAAGAATATTTAGTGTATTCTACATGCACAAAACTATGTATTCAGGAGACATAGAACGCTGTCTGTGACATGTAAATGTAACTGGAATGAATGCTACAGATGGTGTTTCTTGGCAATTGCAGGCATTCCCTTACCAAGCGTCAGGCAGGGAATTCCCAACAAATGTATGACATGTGATTGGCTAATGTAGAGGAAGTCCCGTTGACAGAGCTGTCAATCAAACCAGACCTATATGGTGGCATTTAATGAGTTTGCAGAGCAAGCACAACCTCTAAACACAGGAGAACAAGAAAATACTTCATAGACATTTTTGCTCTAGGGTGCCTAAATTCACATTCTTTAGAACCCAGAGGCCTAAATAGTTCAAAATATTGCCTAAAATTGTGGAAGTCATCTTTCATTTATAAATAAAAAGACCAAAGATGTACAATCATGCACACTTTTTTGCACGACTCTAGTCTTGGCATATGGTTCTGTATGTTAGGGGAAACTCACCACCATAGTAGGATGGTATACTGTATGTATTACTTCTATTCACAAAATGTATGTAAAAATTACAGAGCTAGGTATACAGTACCAGCCCACCCACTTCCAGCCCAGGTCGACAGAGCCAAACAGGTGGAGGGAGGGGTAGGTGGAGGGTGCACAGATGCAATAGTCACATGCTCCAGACTTAATAGGCAGTGTAATTATTAGTAAGGACTACAAATTGATGACAGTTGTGTGCTGCCATCAGGTGATGCAGACTGAGCCTACGTCACTCGGGTTCCCTGTCTGAACTGCTGTGCTATTTTCTATCAATATTATGTTAAGTGAATGACTGAAGCACTATAATGAAAGTGCAGGTATCTGTGTTTGGAACACAGCCCAACAACACTTTTGAAAATTTAACATTTAAACAATACAGGGACAATTACATTTCTGAAAATACTCATTATTATTTTGTCCATTATATACATAGGTTGCTAGTTAGATTTTGTAAAATTATAATTTTGCTATTCTAATATTGTCTATGTTTTGTATTACTTTTTCAAATTTTTTCAGCCCCTGGATCCAATATGCTAGTTCCTTAGGTTTACTTGTCCTTTTTCTCATAATAAAAGTTACATAATGCAGGATTAAATGCTGCACTTTGTAGACTGCGTAACAAGATTAGATTCTATTGCAAAATTGAAAGGATTGACCATTTTTGTATTGTGATGCCATCTTCCATCTTGTTTAAGCAGCTTATTCATGCAACATCACTCCCTCATAAAATGCCAGAATGTTTGTTGTTCCATTCAGACGTGGACAGAAACATGAGTGGTATATTATGTGGCTCTACAATGTTTTATTTTTCTGTGAAACAACATGCCACTCACAGCATACATTTTTAATCAAAGCACTGGTCTATCATTTATTTTATTATTTTTAAAGTCCAGATTTTTCCGTGTGGTGTGGAGAGAAGCATTGATGCCATCTACATTCTACACGTCTTTGTCATTTATTTTTCATGTCCTCCTTCACATGTGGAGTTTAACTGGTCTCCAATGATTTGTCAAAAGGACCATCCATTGAATAAAAACAGCTCATTGAAGTAGCAACGGTACAAATTAGTAAGCCTACTTAAGGATCCAGACACTGTATATCTGAATCAGAATAAGAAAACAATAAGAAAACATGCCAAAATATTTTTACCAAACATGGAAGTTTCTCTGGTCTGTTGGTGCAAGTCTTATTTGTACATAAATCTAAGGTGCAGGATTTGAGCAGAATGAGGAAATGTACAGTATGTGGAAAGGTAAATGTAAATAGGATATATATATATATACATGTATATAGTATATGAACATTGCAATGTATATCATACTGCAATGCATAGTATATTGTAAACAGCAGTACAATGTAAACATTTTTAAACTTATAAACATTTAGGGAGCATGGAAATCTACAGTGCAATTTGTATAATATACTGTAATGTCGCGGCAGTGAAATGTAAACATATTTAAGCGTTTGGGGTGCCAGAAATAAATTATATCTACAGTATGGGACAGTTATATATATACTTTATGAACAGGCATGCTTATCTAAACAGCAAAATCACCAGTGTTAAATCAACTCTGAGAGTGTTAAATGAACACTCTCAGGGTTTATATACTTCCCATTGGTGCTATATAAACACTGAAAGTGTTAATTTAACACTCAGAGTTGATTTAACACTGGTGATTTTGCTATGTACAGTGTACAGGTCCTTCTCAAGAAATTAGCATATTGTGATAAAGTTCATTATTTTCCATAATGTAATGATAAAAATTTAACTTATAAATTTTTAGATTCATTGCACACCAACTGAAATATTTCAGGTCATTTATTGTTTTAATACTGATGATTTTGGCATACAGCTCATGAAAACCCAAAATTCTCTCCTAGATCTGGAGGCGTGTAGGTCTTGTAGAGGAGGCAGACTGCAGCCTTTGTGCAGAGTAAATTATGCGCTGCAGCTTGACCTTGTCTTTGGTAGAGGCTGCAGGTAGGGTTGTGCAATTGATCAAATTTTTATCGCAATTTCAATTTCAGCTCCTAATGATCACAAAAACAATGTAATCGAGAAAAAATGATCATTTTGTACATTGCATTTTGTAAGAAACCTTACTTTTGTCTTGTGTTCGAATGACATGCACAAGCGAAATTTTGTTTCGAAAGCTAAACTCACTCATTCGTCTATTAAAGACGCATTTTACAGTGAAACTCCATATCCATGGAGCGTGGAGGCACAAAAAAATAACACATGCGGTGCATACTTTTTAGCCAAAGATGTGTGCCTCTAGTCTGACTTCGTCATACTCATATTCTAGTCAGAATGTGAGTCTGATACTGCTCCATAGGGCTTTGATTATGAGGTGTGTCTTAACCGAAAAAAACTCTGCACTCAATTGGATAGACCTACAACCAATCAGAGCAACGCAGTAAGTAACGAATCCCGTAGGAAGAACGGCAAACACATCTTTACGCTCGACAAATGCCTTGATTGCAGTTCTCTGTTTGTCTTAATTCGCTCTCTATTTCTTTTACAACAGACACGATAGCGGAATCTATACATCTCAATTCTCCAGCTGCAGTCATCTTTGTTGTAAACCAGTTCAAACCAAGCGCTCTTTGATGACGTGATGAATCGTTAACTGCAGATCATCTGTCAATCATCGTATAAAGCCCGCCCTGGCAATTTGATTGGCCCGACGTTTTCTGAACCGAGCATAATTACTCCTCAATGGATAGAGTCCAGACCGAACTTCCCGACCAAAAAATGTTGTGGGCGGGGTTCAGGCTGGCATCCAGGCTAGTGTGCCCCATTAGCACAGTTGAGAACGACCGGTCCAGAATGTTGTTGCATACTTTGGACAAGCGTTATAATTTGCCATCTCGCCACCATTTTACCAGAGTTGCTCTGTGTGCGTTATATGAGAAATGCTGTGCTGATGAGCTGACAAAGGCAGAGTACTGATCTATATATAGTTTACAGTATTTTATACAGCAAGGTGATTGCGGCAGCTCCATGAGTTTACCTCACAGCAACATAAGTACTTTGTTTGTTAGTTCGCTTATCAGCTTTGTCTGTTTGTGAGTCTTGTTTAGGATATTTTATGTGTCCTTGCCGCATTGTTTACTGAAAAATATTTGTTCAGTATTAGATTGCACATCTCTCAGTACTTCAAAGCAACGAAAATCACGACCCACTATCATTGAGAATTTAATCACGTTCTCGTTCTGTTTTTCAGTAGCGCAGGTGTAGGGTAGAGCCATGTATTACTTTTGAACAACTATTCTACCGACTGAAGAGCCAGGCTTCGTGGAGTGACTTCTATTCAGTAGTTTGTTTGAACTGCTGTTTGCGATTCTACAGCAGAATTAATTAAGCACAGTGATCGTGCACACATAAAAAATAGAAAATAAGATACGTCTAGAAGTGCTAATTTGTATAATAAATATAAATAACTTATTTGCAAATATAATTGAAAGACATTGCCGTCTAATCAAACCCAAACATTCAAACGAACTATGTGTGCAGGTCACCCTCAACAAAGTCAGAAAATACGTCAGAATGTTTTCATTGTTTTTCAAAATCAACAAATGCAAATTTCCAAAGTCAATCAGTAATCGTTTTAAAGATTTGTGATTTCAAAATTGACTAAAATAATCGTGATTATGATTTTTTCCATAATCGAGCAGCCCTAGCTGCAGGGTACCGAACTGTGATGGAGTAAGTCAGGATTGCAGGACTCTATGATGGCAGTGTAGAAGTGCACGATCATAGTCTTTGGCATATGGAACTTCTTCAGCTGCCTCAGGAAGTACATCCTCTATCGTGCTTTTTTGTGAGGGAGCTGATATTCAGCTCCCACTTGAGGTCTCCGGCAATGGTGGCGCCCAGGAAGCGGAAGGACTCCACGGAGCTAACTGGGGAGCCACACAGGGAAATGGGGAAAGGAGTCTGCTACCATCTCCAATGTCTTTAGTGCATTGACTTCCAGGTTGTTCTGGCTGCATTAATCTGATGAGGGTGATGTCATCTGAAACCTCAGGAGCTTGACTGAGTTGTGATTGGATGTGCAGCTGTTGCTGTACAGGGAGAAGAGTAGGGGTGATAGGACGCAGCCTTGAGGGGAAACAGTGCTGATGGTCAGGGGGTCAGAGAAGTGTTTCCCCAGCCTCACATGCTGTGTCCTATTGGACAGGAAATCTGTGATCCACCAATCAATTAATGTCGGAGAGCTTGTCGTGGAGCAGGGCTGGGCTGATAGTGTTGAATGTAGAGCTGAAGTCCACAAACAGGATTCAGACGTAGGTTCCGGGGGACTCCAGGTGCTGTATATGAAGAAACCTACTGTATTATTTTCACAGGTTGTTTGCAATATAAATGTTTGATTGATATTCAATGTGCAATACAGGAAGAGTTTACATCATTTCACACATCTAATTATAGCAATTAATGACATCCATCTATGCAGCTTATCTATGTAAACGTAATTAGATATAGTGGAAACAGGGCCTCACTGAAATAATGTTTATCCATGACATCACATTATATACAGTAGTCTCATAATTATGTAAATGTTTTTGTTGTTGTTGTTTCATTATCCAATAGTGGATGTCATGGTAACAGCTGGTCTTCCAACACATAACAAAAAAAGACAAGCAAACTAAACTTTACAGTTAAATGTTCGTTAACAAACCTAAAATGCATATTATGTACAGTAGTTTATTGTTGACTTCACATAACCTGGCCTTGCTGACCATATATGTGGGTGCTCTTTGCTGGTCTCATAAGGAAAAGTGCGGAGCCCAGATCAAAGAATACGTCTTTTAACAATTTTAGGAAGCCAATAATCTTAAGAGAAACATAAGAAGCTCATGAGATTGCTTGCAAGTTCAACTTTGTTGAGATTCAAATATGAGTTCCAATATAGATTCAATAGACAATATATGTTCTTGCCATCGTGAACAATCCCCTGCGTTATAGCTTAAAACTAATTTTACTGATTTCTTAATTCCAGCAGTTGATTTCAATGGCACGTAACCGTTCAGTCTCTTTCTTACAATCTTGAAAGTACAAATTCTTGGAAAGGACTATTTGTCAAATTTGAGCTTTAGCAATGGGTCTACGCTAAGGCAGATACGTGTCTCAAGTGCAAAATGCTAAACGACTCAATAATCCATGGTTTTGGGGAATGTAAAAGAATTAAAGCATTATTGAAAATTTGTTATCACAAGCCCTACATTGAAGTATATTACTTAATTCATCAATCTGCATTTTTCATGATATGGCATATGATGGGGGGGTGAGATACCTGGTGGGATGTATAATCATCTTCTCCTCCATTATTATAAAACATATACTTAAATATTTTAACTCTAATGATATACCAACCTTGAGAGAGTGGAAAAACCTTATGTTTTACAATTTAAATATAGTAGAAATATTATCAGTAGAGAGGAATAAGGTTAGACAATTCCAGGTAATTTGGGGGAATGTTAAAAAAGCCTTCGAAAATATGTAAAATTGAAAGGTATGAGCAATTGTGTAGTCAGATTAATTTGTTATACATTTGATTTTTGAGTGAGTCTGGTGTTTGTGTTTCGTCAAGGGGTGTGTTTGTATGAGTGTTTGTATCAGTATGTAAACATACTTAAATAAAATTAAAAAAAAAGCAATGGATCTACGCTCTCTGTCATGTAACCAGCTTCCAAATGCTGTAAAACTGTATTTCTTGATATTAAACAAATCCCCAAAAACTAATATGATAAACGTGACACAGGGAGGTATGACACCTGTCACAAACATCAATCACAGTAGTGTACATTTTAGACAGTCTGGACTTGGAGAAGTGAAATCTATGAACCACCTTATACTGTATAAGCCCTAGACGGGCACCAGATGTAGTTGAGCTAACTCTGTCTATCGCCTCACCACACCAGTCCTCTGTGAATTCAACACCCATTTCCTGCTCCCAGGCAGCTATATTTTTGTTGGTTGAGTTTGTCAAAACCCATAATACCTGAATACACCTGAGTCATTTACTGCTTTCTATCAGGGCATAAGAGTCAATACAGCATCCCAGGCCTGGTTTGGTGGTACATTTCGAATGCCCAAAAATTGTGAGGAAACCAAATGTCTTATCTGGAGGTAGCAGAAAAAAAATTGATGGAGGCTGATAGTATATAGAGGCCAGATCAGGGAAGCTTGATAAAACATCATTGTCTTAAAGGTCATGAAAGGTCTCGATACCTTTTCTTGCCAAGAGAGAGAAGTCATGGTCAATAATGTAGGGGGGAATATGTGTTTTTTTGTAAATAGGGCCCCTAGTGGCTGCAGGAGGTGAATTTAAAATGTCGCCAGAACTGGTACCAGATCTTTAGTGTGGACTGTACTACAGGATGCCAGTGAAGCATGAGGGGGAAATTTGGAGAGCAGAACACATAAAGCCTTTAAAGATGTAGACGTGCACAATAGTATCTCTAGGTGGCACCAGTACTTTGAGTATGCAACCAGAATGGGAGCTTCTGAAAGTTAGCCACCCAATAGTAATAAAGGAAATTGGGAAGTGCAAGCCCTCCACTAAATTTGCATCTCTGAAGTAAAGACCTAATGATTCTGGGTACCTTTTCTCCCCTAATAAATGATGAAATGTAAAATGTTAAAATGGATCTGGACCTGGAGCTTTGCTTCTTTGCATAGAGTTGCTAGCCTAATCAACTTCTTCAAGGCTCAGGTGGGAGACAAGGCCCTCAGCATCAGCAGGAACAGTGGGAGTTTCCAAACAATCCAAAAACTGATCTCTCTGTCAGATGTGTACAGTGAGGAATAGAAATATGTGAAGGTGTTATAAATCTCCTTAGGATCAGAAATTAAGAAATGAGAGGAGTCTTTAATTTGTGGAATCAGACGAGTGGCAGCACAGTGATTCAATTGGAGTGCCAGCAGATGGCACACCCTGTCACCGTGTGTTACAATCTAGCTCCCGTAGGAGGGGGACATGACACCCTACCGCTCAGAAACCCAGCTGGTCAGCAAAAGAGGCATGGGGTCGAGGGTGCGAGTAAGGACACAGACACAAGTAAATATACCTTTTCACAAAGGGCTTTATTGCCAAGGTAAATTAATATTTTTTTTTTTTAAATAATAAGTTTGGGAGGAGAGGCTGGACAGAACCAAAGGAAAGAAATAATACAAAGCAGAACTCTAACCTGCTCTTACCTAACACACACACAGAACCTACACCTATACTGGCACACGAATGAGGTGCCCTATCCAAAGTACAGGTGTGGTCTGTCCAGGTCTTACTAGTGTGTATAACAGGGGAGTTACCCTACGGGTTGTGTATGGCCAGGCCGTCTTGCCTGACACTCCCCAAAACTGCCTCCTCTCCCCCGCTGAGAACACAAGAGAAAAAATTATTAATACACAATTCACAATTAACAAATACTATTAGCACACTAAATAGGCCTATCACTCACACAAACACTAAAGCTCTCTCACTCACAACAACACTACACTATTCACTCCAAGTACACTTACTACAAACACAGACCAAAATGCAAACCAGCAGAGCAACTGCCTACCAAACCAAATAGCAACCTTACGCACAGGATGAGAGAGAGAGAATGGTCAAACAGATGGCAATTTATACTGAAGGGAGGGCATGATGGGATTGGTGTTGATTGAAGAAACCAGGTGTATGGGATTATGGAAGGGAGGAGTATTTGATAAATGATGATCATGACTTATTTTCACCACCTGGGGGAAACAGACACACAGAGAAGAGACAAACATACACAGAAAACAGGAATCCAAAACAGGTAACACAGAAACACATAATTTAACACTGGGGGACGTAACACGCCCTCACCAAAAAAAAAAAAACCTATAGGATTTGTTTTTCCACAGCTAAGGTTCCTCCCACATTCTCGAAAGGGCGTCAGCCACCACGTTATCTGCACCCTTCAAATGACTGATCTCCAGGTTATAACCCTGTACAATCAAGGCCCAGCGCATAAGTCGTCGATTCTGGTTGTACATACGGGACAGAAACACAAACGGGTTATGGTCTGTGAAAACGGTAACTGGCAAAACACTGGAACCCACATAGACATAAAAAAACTGAAGAGCCAGGAGTAATGCTAGGGTCTCCTGCTCTACAGTGGAATACCTGCACTGGCACGGAGTAAACTTTCGGGAAAAGAAACAGACAGGACGATCAATCCCCTGACCATCCTCCTGCAAAAGCACTGCCCCAGCCCCCACTGTGCTAGCGTCAACTTCAATTTTGAAAGGCTTGTCGAAATCTGGAGCGGCTAACACTGGAGTAGAACTTAGCAACAATTTAGCCGCATCAAAAGCCTCTTGGCACCCAGTTGACCAACGAAACGGTACCTTCGGACTTATGAGTGAGGTAAGCGGGGCTACCACGGTAGAAAAGTTTTTGCAAAACGTGCGGTAGTACCCCACCATACCCAGAAAACGCCTAAGCTGACGGCGTGTTGTAGGCACAGGGTAGGCCATGATGGTAAGCTGTACAGCCGTCTACCCCAGCAAGCACCTTGTTTACTAGCCTCTAAAACGTAGCCGGCGCATTGCGCATACCAAATGCCATTACTGTGTACTGTAAAAACTGGTCAGGCATAACAAACGCTGAGATGGTAGATGCACGTTCCGTTAAAGGCACTTGCCAGTACCCCTTAAGCATGTCTAGCTTACTTACATACTTAGCAGAACCAATCGTGTCAACCCCGAGGTATGGGGTCGAGGGTGCGAGTAAGGACACAGAAACCAGAAACTGGGGGACGTAACACCGTGCTTATAGTATGTAGCCCCCAAATATAAGAGTAACCTTTCTGCATCATCGGTGGAAAAAATGTTAAATTAAGAATGCAAGTTCAGGTGTTGTTTATATAGCTCAGATGGCGACTGATAGCGACTGAGCATATTGGCAGTCCAGATCCAGAATAGCTTTTGCAACGTTCTTGTTGGAAAATCCAGCTTTACCAGCTCAATCTGGTGACCACCTTGACCAGCTCAGCATGTAATTTGTAACATGGTAACTGGTCAACCATCACCAGGTTCAGCTGGTCAACCATCTCCCTGCTGGAAAATTCAGGTTAGACTTGCTTGGATTTGTAGATGGTCAACATGGTCAGTAGCAGGTTGAGTTGGTTGAATTGCTTGTCGAACTGGTCATCAGGTAGTGAAGCTGTTCAACCAGCTTGGGCAAGCTGGTTAACCAGTTGGGTTGAGCTGGTTGACCAATTTGCTATCGCTGGAGACCACTGACCAGCTTGTTAAACCTGTTCATAAAATGGTTCACCTGCTTCTAAGAGCTTGTTGAGTTGTTAAGCTGTTTGACCAACGTGTGAATGTCAATGTAAAATAGTCACAGCCCAGCTCTGGTACCAGTTATAAGCTGGTAGATGGTCAACCATTGTTATGTTACACCCTTATTCCGAAATGAATTTTGCAAACAGTGCCCATAATGACAATTTGGGAGAAGTGGGTTGGAAATCTTAAAAATCTTAAATTTATTCAAAATAAAAAATGGAAAAAGCACATTTGGGATGAAATTCCGATGTTAGTGTAATACGGAGGTGCAAATGGAGTTTAGGAGGCAAATGCAAAGGTGAAAATTAAGTATATTTATTGAACCAAAACACTTGTATATAATATTGGTTCCTACAAAGGAAGGGACTATATGGAGTCAAAACAAAAGTAATCAATGAACGCTAAATCCCGGAATGAACACCAGTATGAAAGCTGGCTAAGCTTTGTCGCATAGCACATACACACAGACAAAACAGGATACAATGACAGACAACCAACAAAACAAACACAGGAATGTAAATACTGCACTGATTAATGGAATGACTACCAGGTGCGTGCCTTTGGAAACAGAACAAGACAATCTATTGGATGCACAATGTGGGGTGAGGTCTGGGGGACAACAGAAACAAAATGGAGTCGGGGGAAAATGGAGCCACCCACTAAGACTCTATGGACTTGTGACAGTTGGTGGACTGTGCCCTATTTTCTTCACACATACTGTTGTGTGTTCCTTCCAAACAACTGAACTTTTGTTATGTCTGTCCACTGTCACAAACTGGAGGTGGTATGGTGTTGTAGTTGGTGGGGTGAAGGAAGGGAGACCAAAACAGGGAATAGGGTTGGGAGGCTTTATTACACTCCAAACAAATAGCAAATATTCTCTCTGGGTTATCTGTATGTTGTCCTGATACAGGAGTTGCACAACGTCAGTATATAATATTGAAACTACACTCTTAACGCAGCGTAGACGCGAATAATATACAGTACATATGCCTGACTCAACCATACATGTATAACTACCTATGACCAGTAATGTGCAAAAGACACAATAGTGGTAGATACAACGAAGGACAACGAAGATGGTACTTACTAGCCCAGAGAAAACACTGCAGAGATGTTAGCATGTTCCAGTGATTTTTGTAATCTAATTGAGCTTTCTGCGCTGTGCTCTTGGAAAATATATCAGTGGAGCAGGGCAGCTCTAACCAACACAAATTAGCTTTTGGAGTAGTCATTAGCCTAGGCCTTATTTATTCCACCCTGCCCTCTGAATGTTTAAATTCATTAACATAAACAAGAAAAAAACCAATGATTTGTGTGTCAGTATTTTAAGAAGACTGTGCTTGTTTATTGTTGTGATTTAAAGATTAAATCATTTTGTATGACCAATTTATGCAGAATTCCAGGTAATTTAAAAGGGTTCACATACTTCTATACCACTGTATATCAAAATCAGACTTAACATATTCCATTGCTGGCCTGTTTTAATAAAGAAAACATAAGACTTGATACATGTTCACTTGTTTACATCAGGTTTTTGACTGTGTGCCAATTACATCATCCATTTTGTTCCCCACAAGGGTGCATGGCCTTTAGATCTCTATTATTCCAATGAAGATTTTACTGGATCTATTCCAAAAAGCACCCATTACATCTATTTTCAAGAATCATCGTGAAAAACATAAGAATGTGGGCACATTTCCAATTACATTTTAGATTAATTGATTTTGATTACCTTTCTTATTAAAGTAATATTTGAGAGAAAACAAGGCTGTTACAAAGTAAATATATACTTTTTTAAATCTGGTCTGGGCCATGTAGGCTTAATCCTGAGGATTCTTGTCAAATTGTTGGTAACAAAGCGTGACCAAATATCTGCTCATCTGATCTACTAAAGTAAAAAGTAAAGTTAGTCTTAGCGATTATTTCATGGATCACAAATGAAATCGTCACATGTTAAAGTGTTAATGGGGTTGTGAATGAGTTGGTGGGATGGATGGGGAGAGAGAGGGGGTTTCATAGAGGCAGGATGTATGAATGCTGTGGGCTTATATTGTGAAGGACATGGGGTCTGAGGATTGATGGAGCCCTGCATCTAATTCAAACCTAGCTGCAACCAATTAAATTATCAATTGAATTATGGAGGGTAATTTTTTTGGAAATGCCAAAAGCCTGCTAATGATTCACTGCATATGAATAGGTCCTTAGAAGTGTGGCGGAAATGGAGCTGCCTTTCCCTCCAGCCACAGACCTAATATTTTGTTACACACTTGTGGTCAAGTGGTCTTTCTGGGTAAAAGAGAATGAGGCAAGGGGCATAACAGTTTAGCTTAAAGAAACAAAGTGGAACTTATTACAGCTGGAGGGCTAAATATTTCTGTCCTATTTCTGGGATCAGCTCAGATCTGAGTGGGTCCCTCTTTAACTCAGTAGTGCAAAAGCATAATACAGTAATAGTATCTAGGCTTACTGATTGATAGTGATTGATTTACGGCAGAGTTTACTTCTGGGCCATTGGGATTAATCTCTTAAGGTTGTCTTTAATCGCTAGATCCCTGTTTGTTGTGTATTTAAAAATGTACAATGTCATTGTTACATCAGTCAAATGTGTTAGTGTTCTGGAAGACAGATCTATACAATATGTCTGGAATGAACATAAAAATAAAATATGAAACCCAATTTCCTGTGGTGGGTCAGACTGTTTCTTGTGGAATGAGTTATCGTAATGCAATGTTCTGTTCAATATCTCTGTTATCATAGGTTTAGTTGTATTTGTCGAACAGATGAAATCCTAATCTAAATTCCTATTAAAGGCCCAGCACTGCCATAGGCCAAGGCAGCCATATTAATATGAATAAGCACTGTGCTACTTTAAAATCCATTTTAAGGGTTTTGTAAGGTTTCGTAGATTGCACATGTTGTTTAGCAGATTTGGTGAAGCACACTTAGGTCAATTTGGTGATTGCCGTTGTTCCATTAGCGGGCAAGAAAACATAAACTTTTCCCACAGTTTAACTCCAATTGGACCATTTGTGTAATCAATACATCATATTTCATTTGTTTCATAGCTATAGCTACAGTACTGTGCAAAAATTTAAGGCCCATGTAAAACATTTTTTATCGAAGATGCTTTCAAAAATAATGAAGTGAAAACTCCCTAAATATGAAACTAATACTGTAAAGTGCAGTAAACAGGAAAACCTGAACAGGACAAAAACAACACAAAACTGTCACATGCCACACCCTGAACGTTTAGTTTGGTTGTTCAAATTTATTCCCATCTACACTGATCATTAGTACCTGTTTGTTATCTTTGTTTCAATATGTCCTGGTCTATGCTTACAATGTAATCAGTTTTTTTCAATTCTCATTGGTCATTCTTATCAATTCTACAACATTGCAGTTTTCATTGGACCTTTTCACTGACAGAGAAGACAAAAAATAAGAATTTACTTTCATTTAAAAAATATAGGGTGTTTAAATGATCCCTCCAGACCCCTAAAGAACACCAAATCATTGTGCTGGACATGTTTCCCACATGACAGTCAATAAACAACTCCTTAATGCTTTTTAAAAAATCCAAACACGTCAACTGTATATATATATATATATCCAAATTGTATGCAAGTGAAGTTAGTGGAGTGTTTTTTGAAAACTACAGCTAGATTTAGGGGAGGCGCTCGGTTGACTTCCAGTTCTTTATTTGTCCCACCCCTGAATGTAGTTAATTTGAGAAGGCTGTCCTAACGATATACCTTGGTAGTGAGTTAGAGAATATGTTTTTCCTTGCTTCAAATCTTCTGTTAAATAGGTAAATAACATGAGTTAAATAGGGGTTAGGTTTTCTACAATGGCTTGTGTAAGTGATGAAATAATACCAGAAGAGCTGGACAATTTCAAATTTGATAAGGTGTAATTTAATATTAATATACAATCATACATGTTTGAGCCGGAATACGGCAACAGCAGGAGCTACTGTATATTGTGTGAATCAAGCCACTGCTTTGGAAGTATATTATTGAATGAATTAATGAATTTATTTAGACAATATTACTCAATCATTACAAAGAGCTGTCGAGGATTAAATACACAAAAAATCCAGTGGCTTATTTCCATTGTGGTCCTCACTGATTACAAAATAGAAAAAGGAGCAGTACATACATGGAGTGAAATCATCACCAAGCTCAGCATCAAACTCCTCACCCTCCCTTGTTTAATGTTAATAAAAACATTTTTTAACTTCCTTTCTAAAAACACTTTCCATATTTATCAGTTTTATACAACCAGGTAACTCATTCCAGGCTATAACACTAGTATAAAGAAAATATTTCCTCCCCATTGAACTCTTTAATCTGTAAGGATTGATATCAGTGTTACTCCCCCTTGTGGAATGTCTATGGACATTTTTTACCTGGATATTTTACACCAGTTTTAAGACTTATACCTTTTCTTCAACTTTTAAAAAACCAACCTCTCTATAATGTTCATCGTCAAGATGCAACTGAGGATGTACTTTCAAAATTACCCTGCATAGCTTGTTTTGAGCGGTCTGCAATTTGTTTTTAATTCGTTTTGTACATCCACTCTAACAAAATGTTGCAGCATAATCATAGTGTGCCTCCACTAATGCTTTAGCTAACATTATTAAAGTTTGTGTATTTAAATAAGACGTTTGTCTTAATAAAAATTGTATTCTATTACATCTTGTTAAATGAACTAAAGCTGTCATATTTTCTCCTGTCAATTTATTATATAATACACATCCCAGATACTTTACTTCTTGTTTTGGGATAAAGATCAGGTCACCAACCTTTACCTCTAATCTGGCGCTTTTACTTAATTTGGCATCCAAATAATATAGACTCAGATTTTCCAAGGTGTAAAATAAGCTTATTAATGATAAACCATTTGGATACCCTTTCACTCTCTGTACCTAATTCATTTTCAACATTTTCTTTCCTTTCATGAGAAACAATTATTGCTGCATCATCTGCATATAAAAAGAGTTACATTTTAACAGACCATTTTCAAATCATTAATATACAATAAAAAAAGTAATGGACCCAAAACTCTCCCCTGTGGAACTCCATATGAAATGGGCAGACAATCCGAAAGCACCTCATTTAAATCCACTATTTGACACCTATTAACAAGATCCATTTTAACTTAATCCATTCACAGGCCTTATCACTAAACCCCATTGATTTTACTTTTTGAAGCAAAATACTATGGTCAATAGTGTCAAAAGCTTTTTGCAAATCCAGCAACACCATCCCGCTTAAATTGCCTTTGTCCATTTCTTTTCTTATATGACCTTCTTCTTTTCTTATATGATTTTCTTATAAGAACAATATTATTGATTCGGTAGAGTGCATTCTTCTAAAACCGGACTGGAACTCGTACAATATATTAAAATGAGAAATATAATCTTCAACTTGATCATACAAAATGTTTTCCATTACTTTCGATAAAGCACTCAGGATTGAAACTGACCTATAATTAGTACATTCTAACCTACTACCTTTCTTAAAAATAGGAATTACTCTTGCTTTTTTAAGCTCCCCGGGAACCTTTCCTTTATTAATTGAGAGATATGTGAGTAACCATAGGGGTAATAACTGTAGCTGACTCCTTAATATATTTTGCTGGAATATTATCTAACCCTGTCGCTTTACTACCTTGAAGTTCACAAATTTTTTTAAGAACCTTACTCTCAGGTACATTTGTAAACGAAAAACTACCCGGAGTAAGACCGCTTTTTGAATAATATTCCTTAACTAGTGCATCATTAAAATTTCTAGCTTGTGCTGGAAGCTCTTTTGACAGTTTTTCAGCAACAGTAGTAAAACAACTACTGCAACCTTCTTCTGATCAGACATCAATCTATCACCTACCTTGAGACTTATTGAGCCTTTGCTCGTGGTCTTTTTCCTATGTCCTAAATCACTCAAAACCCTCCATAATTTTTGAGTATCATTTTATTAGTTCACTTATCTTGTCACTAAAAACGTTCCCTTAGCCTCTTTTATCTTATCTCTTACCTCGTTTCTTTTTGATTAAAATTTTAAATAATTTCTATATTTTTTTAAAACATTAAAACAATGATTTTGTTCCTTAATAACCTTCAGAATACTTGCTGTCATCCAAGGTTCTGTCCTTAGTCTGATTCTTATCTCTTTATCTGGGGCCACCTTTTTCAAAACTTCTGAAAAATAACTCTTAAACCTATCCCAAGCTAACTCCAGATCTTCAAATAGCATAACCTCAGACCAGTTAACCTTACTAAGTTCCTCAATAAAAGTTTCTGGACTATAATTCTTGAGTGATCTCAATTTGACGGTATTATGATGCCTAATAGGTTCTCTACTTAATTTCCTGATTGAATAAACCTTACATTGATGTTAATACCAGCCTCCAATACTCTGCTCCTACATATTTTAGAATGATCAGATACCAATATAATATCAATGATAGTTTTGGTTTTAAGAGTAATCCTAGTTGGTTCCACGATGAGCTGCTTCAATGCATAAGATTTACAAAAAAGAACTAAAATGTTTAAAAATTGCAGTATTCTTTTTTTCATATCAGTATTAAGATCCCCAAGGATTAGTGAGCCCAGGGCAAACCCACACTGCTGGTGTTTGTGTAGCAATGGCAACAGTGACAGAAAGTGTTTGTTGTAAAGAGTGGTACAGGCCTATCTCTAGCCAAGGAGATCATTACATTATGTTTGTTAGATCATCTGAACTTTGATGCTCACATTGACTGAGGTATACTGGAATAACTTGCCGGGCCCAGGGGGTGTAACGCTTGCAGAGGTAAAAAGCCCCATTAATATGATCTAGCATGTATTGTTTTTGTATATACTTGGATGAACGTGACATAAAATTAAAAGACAACAGTGACATAATATTGATCAATCTTTAGCAATTGGAGCTAGCTTGGTGGTATAGGTCTCGATACACCTCAGAGGTATTATTGACAGCTTTAAAATAATAAAAGCCTTCCAAATCCTGCTGCGTTTGTACAGGCGTGTCTGTCAATTGCTCCCTTAGTTTACTGCCTCTCTGCGTGCCATCTTTCTGCCTTCTTTGAGCATCTCTGTCACCGTTGCCCTGTCTTCTCGCCTCTCTCCATCTTGTTGCACCTTGATATTCATACTCTGCTTTTTCCTGTCCTCTCCATCGCTCTTCATGGTGTCTATCTCCTCTGTGCCCTGCCGCCCTCTGCTCCCTCTTGGTGTCTCTGTCTTGTCTCTGCCTACCTTGTCTCCCTCCTGGTAAGTTCCACTTCCTGTTTTAATATTTTTAAAAACTGGGCGGGACAACCAGCTACCCAATCCCATTGGATTCCAAGTCCACACTTCCAGTTTGGATTGGCCCAAAGTTCTGTCACTCTTAGTCATCCCCCACTGCCAAGTCCAACAATAATGGTTTAAGAGTTCAACAGGTGTCAGGAGTGGCACAATTAAAATGACATAACATACAGCAATCATAGTTTCATAAAATACACAGTAGGAATAAACTGAGATAAAGATAAACAATACACCATGCAATACTAAAACAATAAAAAGTGTGCCATATTAATAAAACAAACTGGTGATTTATTACTTCCTTAGTCATTCCATCTCCACCCTGGGACACGTCTCCCCGTCAGTCAATTGTCTGAATCAGACATCCTAGTTGCCTAATTCTGGTTTTAATTATCCATCTAGATTTATTTTTCATCAAATGTTGAGCCATACAGTACAAATGTTTTTTGGAGTTGAGTTATTACCATCATTGATCGTTGTAATTCAATGCGTGGTAACAAGCTGAGCCCTTGCTTATTTGTTTGTGAAGATTATTGGCCCATATTTAACGAAGTGATCTTTAGAACATTTGAAGGATTAAGAGGAGAGGAGGATGGCGAGATCTCCACACCCCTAAGTTGAAATTCTATATTTATGTTAATGTGTTTGTATGCTGTTTCTGTCATCAGTCTCATTCATGTGATTAATTATGTATATGGAAACATATTGATATGTTTGCTTTTGAGAGATATTAGGAAGGAAAAAAGTGCAGATAATTCTTGACTTCACAAGAGAGTAAGAATAAAGATAAAATATACTGGTGGAAAATACCGGCAACTCGAAACATAACACAACACAACCAAGGGCCTATGTTAAACGGGTGATAAGATTCAGGTGCACAGCAGAGGTAGGGTGCAGGTAGGGTGCATTGGATCTTGTAGCCCCGGGTTGCCGGCAAGGGGCGTTTGGGACGGATTATTTTGTAATGGTATAATAATACAATATGTACTGTTAGTGACCAAAGCATTAGTGTGGGAATTTACTAGGTTACTTTTTTCCCAAAAAATACATATTTCAAATCGATTTGTGGCAAACGTTCATGGCATAAATATGTTTTTCAGTCTAGGTGTTTTTTCTGTTTCTTAAACTTCATTAGAGACTGAAATATGCAAATTGATATTGAACAAAATTAAAATCGGTCAAAGTTACAAAGGGCTATTATCAAGAACTACATTTTGCAGTGTTTTCAAGTGAGGGTTTCTGGCTGTACAACCAGACTGAAATTTTACCTGATGTGGAACCTGGCTCCAGGGGTTATGAACTGAAGTTTGTGGGATACCCGATTCAACCCCTGACTCAGGGGAATGTCATTGGCCTATACTGTTAGTTTCTCCAATGTAAGTTAAGGGTGGGTGAGGGGTGCGGTGGAAAAGCCTCTCTGAAGGAGGCGGATGCTCTCCCAGTGAGTGACTCATCAGGGCATAGAAGAAGAAAGTAGAGAAAGAAAGACACGTCTGCTTAAGAGCTTGTTTGCAGCTTGGAGGTGTAGAGCCACATTGGCTTAGGTATGGGATTCATTGCCAGACTGGGGCTTCACTAGTTAATTACCCAGATCATTCAAACCTGGCATGTCAGGATATTCTGCAATAGATAATTGTGTAATTTTGCATAGTGTCATTTTTCTACATTTGCTATTGTGCCAATTTTAGTTTGTCAATTCCACTTTGGCCTCCATATATGAACGGTCAAAGAACCCCTTTGTATTTAGCTCAATTGATAGCCAGAATCTAGCCAAGAAGGAGACATACATTTTTGTTATTATGTTTTCTTTAATAATGCAAACCAATTGTTTAATTGAATAAACAATTGCTTAATACTGATTCCAGGGGTTTTATTGTTGACTGCCTAACACTGAAAATTACATTTAAACTGAGAAAACATGTTTGTGTTTGATTGATTGATTCATCATTTTATGTGGCAACAGATACATACAGTATTTCACAAACATTTGAGAATATGAACAAGATTACATCAAAAGACTTGTTTCCAAGGAGCTTTTAAGTTAAGGAAAGCACACCAGTGCCAAGCATACAGTGCCATATGCAATATTTAATCATAACAACATTATCATATTTAAATATGCAATAGGTAACTCCACAATAGTGACCCTTTCCACTGGTGCAGGGTAGCCTACATCATTAACCACGCCTTGCAGGAATTTTTTACCCTGGAAATCCAGAGTTCTCGCGAGAGCACAATTTGAATTTGCTCAGCAAGTTACTCTGGCACCGAGTAATTCTGCTCATTAACTATGCCCTTGTAGCCGAGCTGCAACAATCACATCGGTGTATCTGATATAGGCATGCCAGAAGCGTGTTAAACAGATGACGACAGCGCTGCGACCTCGAAGTCATTAGTAAACATTGTAAGATCGTAATATCAAAAACCACTTGGGAAAATGAATGTGCCTCGATCAGCGAAAACCTACAGTATAACAAGTAACACCAAACACCTCTGTACATACACCCAACATCTAGCAATGACTGACAAATGCTCAACATAAACACAGGGATTATATACAGTGCTAATGACTCTAAATTATGACAGCTGTGCGTATCAGTGTGGTGGATGAAATGATGAGATGAAAACGGCTATCAGGGACAGACAGTTACATAAGGATAAATGACCATTTTATCAACCTTTAACTATTGATGTTGAGATGCAAAGAGCCGACATGACAATGAGCAAGATCCAGTAACACTGTAGAAAGTATTATTAACTTCACCATAAGCAAAACAAAACATTTGTTAAGCTATTATTTGACTTTCAGGTTAAACACTTAGTTTCACGCAATCCCCAGTAAAAAAAGACAGACACATTTTCTTAGATTCTATCTTATAACAAGAGCAACTGAAAAGACATGAATTGATTTTCTAAATATATATTCAAAATAAATAAATACATTTTACTCTATATACATCCACTAATATAAATTAGTAGCACCATTAGGTTTTACACACAGACATATTCATAAAAGGCAATTCAGTTTTAAACATTAGATTCCAGCAAAACAATGTACAACTTTGAAATAAAAAATTAAAAACACAAATGATGTAATCTTTTAAGTTTGAAAACAGACATTATATATAAACATAGAACTCCACAAACACACTTTTCAGACGAATGTAAAAATTGGCATTCATATTGTTTTGAAAGTAAACTGTTCATAGAGTAAATTTACAGTGTAATCTCATTCGGCCTTTAACTATTTTTAACATCAGCATGGTCACTGTAACGCGGTCTTGTTTTTTCTGGCTACAAAGACTTTCTCTTTTCATGTGAGCTTTTCATACTTGCGTCAAACTGCATGATGACATGATATAACTACTGGCTTATTCTGACAGTCTCTTTTGTCTGCTCTTGTGGGGTTGAGCTATGTTGACCCACTGTGAAAACCCCTAGTCTTGTTAGCGTTTGTTGATTGTAATTGGACCCCGAGTGTGCGTGTCACATGATTGGTCCATTGACCTTCAGGGCTTGTGTTATTCGCCTTGTGTCCAGTTTCCGGCCCTTTACTTACTTACATAGAGCTAAAAATGTCATGCCCTCTTAATGTCTTTATGACTGTGTAGGACAAGTTTGGCGATCGTTGTTTCTAATTCGACTTGCTTTCTATAATTTATCGTAGATCTGTATCTGACATTTCTGGTGAGTTCGTGTTGTGTTGTGAATAACGTGAAGAGTGGTTTTAGCCTGAAGCCTTGTGTCAGAAGGCTCCGGAAACTGTTAGAATAAGCCTCTACAGATTCAACGTGAAGCTGCTGAGGCACCTTGTTTAGAAATGAGATGCAAATCAAATTGAGCAGCCAGCAGAGGACTGGGTATAAGGACCTTAAATGTTTAAATACATTACCCTGCTGGTGTACTACTTCTGTAGTCTATCACTATGTGGGCATACAGTCCTGTGAGCCTTAAACTAAACTGAGTTTCTTACACCTGCAGTACTGTCTTCTGCCAGGTCCTGTATACAATATGTGTTGCTTAAGTAGTATATTTCTATAGATACCTTATTTCCTTTTATATACATCTTTTAAAAGCCATCTGATTACAATCACATATGGACTTGAATGTGAACTATGGTGTTCAACATGTTTTTCCAAGTGGTCTATTAAAACTTACTTTGAACAGATTTATAAGTTCCAGCATGATTCCTTAAATGCAGAAAAGCCTTAGCCAAAGGATTGACTTGATTAATTAAATTCAGCTGATGTTGTTGAAATCCAAAGAGGAAGCATTCCTAACTGCTATGAATAAGAGACATATTGAATGTCTCTTATAGACTCTCTTTTATGTCTCGTTATAGGCAGGCTAACGTTTTCATTACTGAGCCTTACAGACAAGCTTGTTTTTGACTGATCACGGCGGGTGTCACGTTCCATCCCCTCATTACTGGAGGTTAAGGAACTATCCATACTTACTGGTTGTGATGAAGTCGATGATGTAGGTGTGCCCAATAGAAACCAAAAACTAACCACAGAGGTGGTATTCCATCCTTATGAATAATAATCTCTGCAGTTATCGGAACAACAATTGTCACAATTCACAATTAACACACAAAAGACTCCTTAGGATGTGAGGTAAAAGGTTTTGAGAAAGACATTGTTAGGTCTGTCAAATAATAATATATAAAGCAGAGGCGTAGCCAGAAATTTGTTTTTGTGGAGAAATGTGGATGAGCCAAAATATAAGCCTTTAAACCAATTGTAAAAAGCTAATCATATTTTACTGCTAAAGCTTACTACTGGACACAAGCTATTTACATATTTCTGCTGACCTAACAGTAATTTATTACCATTCCATTATTTTTATGTTTGGTTGGGGGGGTTAAGGGAGGTCATGTTTGGTGAAGGGGATGGTCGTTTTATCTGTGTACAGGGTTAAAAAAAATTGGTATATTTTTTTGTCCTGATTTCACAGTTTTATTTGACATTAAGACAAAAGAATTATACAAAAAGTTAAGCAAAGAGATCATCGCCCTTCACAAACAAGGAACAGGATACAAAAAGATAGCGAAGGCACGGAATGTTCCCGGAGACACCTTTGGAAGTGTAGTTTGCAAATTCAAAGTTAAGGGAACAGTGGTTACACTACCTGGATGGGGCAGAAAAATAAGCTATCAACAGCTGCAACCACATTTCTGAGATTGCAGGTTGTGAAAAACCCTCAAGTGACTGCAAAGATCTGCTCCAAGACTTGGTAGCAACAAGCATTGAGGTTTCAGTAAGCAGAGTAAGGCACATTCTAAATGCAGAAGATTTCAATGCTGGAACTCCCAAGACATACAGTACACCACTACTGACCCAAAAGCACAAGAAAATCTGGCTCCAATATGCTCAAAGTCATAAAGAAACAACAGAGGTTTTGGGATTCTGTTCTGGGAGCGATGAAGTAAAACTGAAACTTCGGCATTGATAAGCGGTATGTCTGGAGGAAGAAGAATAAAGCATATGCTGAAATAAACACTTCAAGCATGGTTATGGCTTGGTTATGCTCTGAGGCTGCGCTGCAAAAGGCAATATGGCTTCATTGAAGAATCAGTAAATCCTAGATGAAAACGTCTTGCCGTCTGTGAGGAAGCTGAAGCTCGGGCATCATCGGATCTTCCAACAGGACAGTGATCCCAATAATACCTCAAAGTCCACCAAGGCTTGGTTGCAGAACAAGTCCTGGAAGTGGTCAACACATTCCCCTTTTCGACCAAAGTTGGCTCTGGTTCTTAGCTGGTGCTGGTTCACAGTTGGTTCATCCCTGTTTGTTTTTCCACATACTAGAGAGCCCAGAGAACAACATAGTTTTATCACTGTGTAAGTCACCATGCAAGGGCATATCCTTAAAAGTGCTCCACATTGGCAGGCATCATGGTTTGGGTTGTTTATCCATCTATCGCTAGACCCCTTTTCATATTTTTTAAATGTCAAGAAATAGCATACAGTTTGACAGATTTATTATAAGTGGGTCTCTGAAAGGGGAATTACAGTAGCCTACCGTTCTGAAAGGGGAATTACAGTAGCCTACCGTTCTGAAAGGGGAATTACAGTAGCCTACCGTTCTGAAAGGGGAATTACAGTAGCCTACCGTTCTGAAAGGGGAATTACAGTAGCCTACCATTCTGAAAGGGGAATTACAGTAGCCTACCGTTCTGAAAGGGGAATTACAGTAGCCTACCGTTCTGAAAGGGGAATTACAGTAGCCTACCATTCTCTGCCGTGAATTTATGATGAAATAGACTACTTCTCTATGCAAACGGTTGTTTTAATCAGACTTACAAGTTGCCTGCTATTATTGTTCTGGCCTATGGTTTTATTTATATTTTCTTTAAATTGTTGAGGCATATATCCTACAATTGTTTTCCTATGCATAGCTTGAATTTTCCCTCCCGCTGTCATTTAAATTTGCGCAAATCATCTTCCGATCGGTTGTGGAAACATATCGAATGCTTGCACATAGAAGTCTGCCTGTATTCATACCGTATTCATAACGTTTCGTTCCCAGACAAGATTGCAGATTGTGGCATTTGATGTGTTACCTGCTGATGTGGAGGGGCGCTGTCCTTAACTTCATACATTTTTGATATTCCAGATGTGCTTGCAGCTAAGGTGGTGTAACGAATTGCTCGTGTTGCCTCCTCCGGCAACAACTTTAGCCCGACAACATTTGCATAAAATGGTTGTTTGCTCGACGTCAGATTTTTTTAAACCAATAAACCTCCAAACAACAGATTTTGATTACAACTGTAGCTATCAAGCGCATCAAAATGCAGTAGTGACGTCGCTGGCCCCCCTAAAATATATTTTAGCCCCCCAAAAAATAAATTAACATTAACATAATTTTTTTTCTCTGTCATTTTTTGTCAACCCTCCAATCGCGTATGAATATACACATCGATTGGCGCTATTCTTCTTACTATTTGAATTTTTTTGCTCAATTGTTTACAAATAAATAAGTAATTTCTAATAATTACTCTTTCATTAGTCTTTATACTCGCTATCAAGTTAAAGTGATTTGCTTGCTATTTAACATTAGCTAGCTAGCAAACTTTAGGTCTACAGTAGTCTTTGTAAAAAACTCCACTAGCAGTGAGAGTATAGGCTACTTGAGACAGAAATTAAGTTATTGTCATCTCAGGCAAAACAGATATATCACAGTAGACATAAATGATTGTTTCTAAATGATGATTGTTTCTATTATTGATGATCATAATGCTATTGTATATCTCTCGATTACTAAACATGGAGCTACTGAACTGTACCTATGGATACAATAAAGTTGAGCTTTACTGAAAGTTATTCAAACAAGGATTTTACCAGTTTAAACTGACAGATACAACGTTTGAATGAATTGATCCCTCATTAATACTTGAGTTGTTGTACATTTGAGTTTAATAAAAACAATTTGCCAAAATAGGCAAGAATGAGCAAAAGAAGCTGCAGGCTGACAGAGCTGGCCTGATTGAGGTTAGTGATCAACAAGAAAGCAACTGGAAGTTACGGTTTCAGTTCAAATTTGGCAGTTTTTGATGACATAGGCGTAACATGCTCATGCATCAAGTAAATGATTTTCATGAGATAAGCATTTTGAGGTTTACACATCAAAAATAATTATTTTCATATTCTTTCTTCCCACCATAGAAATCAACAAACTGAGTGATTTAGCAAAACTGAAGTAGACTTCAGGGTTTCACTCACTTAATGTTTATTTCAAACAAAACATAGCGCTGCCTGGGATTTTGGTTAGATAAGTCAAATTATCTACTTTCCACGTTGCTCTACAGCGATCCTGTGTGTGCAGATCGGGTGCCTGTAAATTAAATCACAGTAGTGTAACTGTGAGTGTAATCATCCCGTACATGAGCTGACTAAAAGGCTACCATGTGGGATGAGCAGTGTGAAAAGAATCAGCCGGCTCGGCAACATTTGGTTGGATGAACCAAGTGTGAGCCCCTCACCATCCTGCATCTGTCCAAGGAGCTGTGGAACTGTCAACAAAGCAGGGTCAGTGGGAATTGGCAGGGAAATAAATCGGAAAAATAAATATAATGTTTGAACTTATCTAGAAGGGTCATGCAAAAGGAGAGGCTGAGAGAGAGGGAGTGCAAACATTTTGGGACCATGAAAAAAACTATCCTGGGGAAGCATGCCCCTAGACCCCCCTGGTAGATGCTTTGCCTCCCATCCATTAATCTCTAGTGATCAGTCCATGTCAGAATGTTTGAATGATATGATAAAGGTGCCTGCTAGCCTTGTTCGGTAGGCAAACAAATACTTCAGAGAGCACAAATTTGATATTTGCTGCATTTTAGTCTAGACGAAATGTGGTGGCAATCATTATTAATATCACAGGGATATATTTGAATTATCTAAAAATATTGACATGTTTTTTTGAATTCCATTTTAATATTTGGATTCTGGGATTTCATCCTCATTCTCAGCAATGCGGAAATCAGAGAGGAAACTGAAACACCAAACTGAAATTTAATGGCAACAATGCCAGCGGACCCCACCCAGAGAAAACTCAGGACACCTGCGATAGAGAGAGGGAGAGTCAGAGAATAGAGACATGAATGGCACATATCAGCAGTTTAATGTATCTGTCAGTTCATAGTGAAGGTTAAGGGCTGTCACGTAACAGCAGTTTAATGTATCTGTCAGTTCATAGTGAAGGTTAAGGGCTGTCAGGTAACAGCAGTTTAATGTATCTGTCAGTTCATAGTGAAGGTTAAGGGCCGTTGTTGTATGATTGCCTAACATTGTCAAATTGTTTTAATAATGTACAGGTAAACAACGTTTACTAAATGTAATGCAACTGTGCCAAGTATGAATACTATTATTCACAAGTTTAGAATCACCCAGAAATATTCATGTTTTTCATATAAATTAATACCTTCATTCAATAAGGTGTTGTTATTTATTAATTAGTAATTTCCCACAGTGATAGACATTTGCAACATTGGTAATGTCTTTATATATTTTGTTTTTATTTTGTTTTTATTTTATTTTATATTATAGATATACATTTTAATCAATTTATTGCCACCTTGTTGGTGGTATAGATTTCTCCCAAAAACATTAACCCATCTGGGGTGATTCCAAACTTTTTAATGCTAGTGTAATACTGTATCGCTGTGATTTTGTATTTAACATTTTATTATGAACCTTGTCTTATTGCAGTACACTGTAAAAAATATCTGTGAAAAAAACTGTAAAAAGTACTTGTAATTTGTTGCCAGTACTTTCTCTATTATTTAAATGACTAAGATAATAACAGAAAGTCCTTAGAAACACAATAGATGTCCGTTACAAAGTAATATCAGCTCTGTGTGTTTACTGTGTTTACAAGTACTTTTCAGTTATTGTCGTGAAGGAAATTAACGTAAAATAATAGAAAAACTACAGGTAATTTGTTCTTTTTACTGTTTTGTTTTTACAGATTTTTTATTTTACGGTGTAGATATAGCCAGAGAATGTATTAACAACCTATTATTTCTTAGGACAAGTCAGTTTTTCAGTACATTTCAGTATACTGTAGATTCATTATAGTAAACAGTATATCATTATATTTCATTTGTGTCGGTCATCTTAATAATCTACTTGTGTTCATTGGACTGTGCAGCTGTGTTGATCCATAAGCCTCAGGGCTGATGGTACCTCTCGTTTGAACTTTCAACTGGAATGAAAGTTTTGTGTCCCATTGTCTAATAGTTCTCGGCTGACAACAATGTGGTTTTTCAAATACGCTAGAGATGCTCAGTCAATAACAACAATCATGTAACCACTTGTTTCTCTCCCTATCTCTCTGTCTCTCTCTCCCTATGTCTCTCTCCTTATTTCTCTTTCTTTCTCTTTCCCGCTGTCTCTCTCCCTCTATTTTTTTCTCTCCCTCATTCCCACTGCCTCTCTCTCTCTCTGTCTCTCTCTCTCTCTCTCTTTTTCTCTCTCTTTCTCTCTCTCAGTTAGCAGCTCCAGTCATGCTCTTCTGGACAAGCACCCGGAGGACAGCTTCAGGTTTCACCAAAATCCAAGCCCTGAGGATGAGACCCAAAGTAAGACTGTTCATAACCACACCAAGCTGTTTGTCACTAGAAGGCCTAGAGAACAATACATATATTTTAAGTCACATAGAAGTCCCTGAATCACAATAAGACTTCCCTTTTTTACTGTTATTTAACCAGGTAAGTTGACTTAGAACAAGTTCTTATTTACTGCATTGACCTGTAAAGTGCCTTGCCCAACCTTCAGGAATCGAACTAGCAACCTGAAACTACTGACTACAAGTCTGCCTCCTACTGAGCCATCTGCATCCCTCACTCATGCCCAAAATAACCATTCTACCAATTCCAGACTTCGGTGATGTCATTTATAAAATAGCCTCCAACACTCTCCTCAACAAATTAGATGAAGTTAATCACAGTGTAATCCGGTTTGTCAAAACTGCCCCATTCAACACCCACCACTCTATGCACATATCGGCTGGGCCTCATTTCACACCCAACACCGAATGTATTGGTATCAGCTCATTGCCCAAGACCCTGCTAGGTAAATCCCCTCTTTGTATTAGCATACTTATCACTACAGCAACACTGCGCTCCAGCTGATTTATATCTTTAGATACCCCCAAACCCAACACCTCCTTTGGCCGTAATTCCTTCCAGATCTCTGCTGCCAATGACTAAAAAAAAAAAATTGGAGTTTCATATCTCCCTCACTCAAATCGTTTTTCTGTGCCCTTCTCAGAACTTTCCACCTGTTAATTCAACCCCCTCTTAAATATATCTCACGTGCACATATTGTTTACACATAGTTTATTGAGTAGTTAGTTTAAAATTATATTTTGTATCCTGTGTATTTTATGTGGAACTCTGTGTTGTCTCTTGCACTGTTACGTTTATCTTGGCCACCATTACAAATGAGAATCTGTTCTCAATCCTCCCTCCTTGTTAAATAAAGGTGAAATAAGTAAAATAAAAATATTGCAATTTTCCTCTTCAAGACTGACATTCTCTTTGGGTGATTTTAATATGTTATCATTCACAATGAGCTGCTGGCAGGCTTCGGTTAGTGTTTTTATTTTGCACAATTGAACACTTTGAATTATGGTATACAGTAAATGCTATTAGACATAACTCTCAGAGTCTTTTGGATTGTGTCACTAGTGGAAGATATCCAGGTATAAAAATTTGCTGAGAAGTTATTTTTTGAAGGTATTAATTTATTATTATTATATTCCTCATTTTTTAATATCCGGACTTTGTTCAACATTATTCATTCCAAGCTGTACTCCTAACTCCCATCAGCTGGCTGCCTCTCCAGATGCAAAGAAGACTCATCTTTATGCCTATTTATTCTCTGTTAGGTTTTGGTTTTTTAATTTTTTTATGCCTAAATTTGTAGAAACAAATATAGACTCATCATTTATTTATCTAAATAGGATAAACCTCCTTTAAACTACCCATTATGGTGGTAATTGTTCCTTTCATAGGCTTTGAAAGATTAAATGCCCTGAAATTTGGTTCCTGTTTCAACTATATGGAATTTTAAGTTTTTACTACTCATCTTTAACATTTGGAACGGGAGTGGAAGATACCAGGAGTGGTCCCAATGCACTTTCCAAGAAAGGGACAATTTTGTTAGCAAGAATGTGCTTAGACTCACACCTAATGGAGTTCTTTATCTTCTCACCACAGCACAGACCTCCTGTGATTTTGAATCACCTTGCTCCTGGACGTTCTCAAATCACAGCAATAAAAATGACTGGAGGATGATGTCACCAGCGTTGCAGCCGCACAGATCCAGCACACAGACCTTGAGGCCAGTCAGTGACCACTCTGAAGGTACCTCTGAGGGTAAGGAAGCAAGCACAGTCACAGACTGTGCACTTAGTGATTCACTCCCACCTTTTATCTCAATGATAGCTTGGTGCAAATGTACTGGAATATGACAGAGCTCACAAAAGCTTTAAGTTGTGCAATTTGAAAGATTATACAGTAAGTGTAATAATAAAGTAAAAAATTTGGCCTATATGGATGACATACCAATATTCTTTTAATGTTTTTTCTATATTCAGCAGAAAATATCATCACTGTCAGGCAAAAACCTTGTATCTCCAAAGCAGAAACCTTTCAGAAAATTAAAAAATGTCCGCAGATATTTTGAGAGCACCTTCTTGTGATGAGGGTCATAAAATAGTTTGACTACCTTTTAGGGTTGTTTCTGCTTCAAATACATGTAAATAAAAAAATGGGATATTTTTTTTTCTAACACAGAACTTTGTGGAAATTGTCTGTCTTTCTCTCTTTGTAGGTCACGTCCTACTGTTGAGTCCGCACGCAGCCTCCCGGGCGACCGATCAATGTGAATACTACCTCACTAGTCCAGTTGTTTATAGCAGTGGTCCACTGTGCCACTTGCGGCTGGCGCGCTTTGAGTCGGGGCCAACGTCTGGAAACCTTTCAGTCTTGGTGAAACCAATCCACTCATCATCCACCACCAGGGCCACCACTATTAGTGCCAGAGGCCAGGATGGCGCTAGGTCAGATAACATATTTAAATTTAATGCTTGTGCTTACTTTTGTTTCCGATTGTTCCGCTTGTTCACTTGGAACATTTCACATCTCTACAATCAAAAACATTTTTATTTTATAAAGCCCTGTTTACATCAGCTGTTGTTACAAAGTGCTATCCAACTTGTTTCCAACTCTCTTCTGTTTACTACATTTCCCGGACCACGTTTTTTTGTGATTCTATGTGTTCATCTGGTTATGTGGCATGTAATGTACATGTAATGAGATATAAGGTCAGTACATTCTAACAAATAGTCTCTGGTAGGAAACTCAAGAGTTCCTATACTGGGCTAATAGTGTTGTGAAGAGTAGTGGATGGTATTTCATTGATTAAAAACTCTATACAGCAGTCTCTTGTTTGATTGATGTGATGGTTTCAAGAAAAAGATGATGTTACGCACTGAAGTGCGTGTGCTTGGGATGTCTAGTGTGGTTGGCACAGTCCAATTAACCTTGTGCATGGCATGGAAATACAAACAGAACCATTCACATGGAAAGACGGGCCAGCGGTAGCTATTGTTGGGTCACTGTCCTTAATATTGATCTAATGCTAGTATCCAATGTTAGATGGTCTCAGAACAGATAACTGAATTTCGGTTCCAAAAGTAGACTCTGTAAAGGAATTTTGACATAATTTGTTGGATAGGCTGCGGCTATAAAACAAGACTTTAACCTCCCCTCTTTAATTGGAGAGTAATGGATTGCTGGTATGTTATGAAAGAGGATTCTACTTACTGACAGTAAGTATTGGGGATGACAGAAGACCTTGCTGGCCACTGAAAGCCAGACATACTGGGGAACTAATGATGGGATTGGATAGACCACATTGGATGTTGACATGGTGGGGTTGTTAAGTGTTCAGCTCTGCAATGTTTTTGTACAGAGAGTAAATTACAGTTAATATGCAGTTTGTTTCTATGGTATCAAATGTGATCAGGTTGGCCCTGGCTTGCACCTACACATTTAAGATGGTGTGCTACTTTGTGTACCTGCTGAGATATTAATACATATTAACCTGTTCAGTGTCCTTTTTTTTTCTTCAGTGAAATCACAGATATTGTAAACATCCTTTTTAAGGTACTGTTACTAAGTTACTGTTACTAGTCAATCCATACTTCCAAAATGAGATTTAGAGTGTCCCCTAATGGCAGCCAGGTAGGCTATAAACCCACGGGTGTTTTGTTATTCTGCTAGGTTCTATAAACCTATTGGTGTTTTTTGTTATTCTGCTAGGTTCTATAAACCTATTAGTGTGATGTTATTCTGCTAGGTTCTATAAAGCCATTGGTGTGATGTTATTCTGCTAGTTCCGTTAAACCCATTGGTTTGTTCTTATTCTGCTAGGTTCTAAAAAACCATTGGTGGGATGTTGTTATGCTAGTTTCCTTAAAGGTACAATATGTAGTTTTCCAAAACAATAACAAAAGACATACTTTGCATTAAAAAAAGCAAACATCACTATACTTATATATATTTGTTAGTTGTGTACTTACATTATCCCAAATGTTTCCATCAACTTGTAAACACAGAGAAATTTGTAATTTAGTTCGAAGACACGGGTCGTTTCATTTTGTCACCCATCATTGGCGTCATATAACCTTTGACTCCTATAGATGCTCTAAGTTCCAGGGAACCGCCAAACATAATGTGAATAAAGTTCTAATATATTATTTAACAATACATTACTTTATCAGTGAGCATTTTTTCTGCTGGAGACGCTAGATTGGCAGGTTGTCATTGACGACGTAAAAAAAACATGGTCCAACGCAAATTCTCTACGTCATCAAAGTACATGTTTTGCTATTGTTTTGATTGAGAGACCCCTAGTGGCCAAAAACTACATATGGTACATTTAAACCCATTGGTTTGTTGTTATTCTGCTAGGTTCTATAAAACCATTGCTGTTTTGTTATTCTGCTAAATTCTTTAAAGCCATTGGTGTTTTGTTATTCTGCTAAATTCTATAAAGCCATTGTTTTGGTGTTATTCTGCTAGGTTCTATAAAACCAGTGGTGTGTTGTTGTTTTGCTAGGATCTATTTATCTATTGGTGTGGTGTGAAGATAATGGCAGGTTCTCTGACAGGTCTCATATAAATGGATTAGAGAATTATGGGATTTCTTGGTTCTAAATGAAAGTGGTTTAAGATGCCATGCTGGGAGATTCGAATAGCTTCTGTATTATTGTTGAACTCAGGGAAGCTTGGAAGAGGTTGTTTTACAGTATGTATGAGCCGACCAAGAACTAAGGAGTTCACTTAACATCAGTATCGTAACCCCACATTCATTTTTGTTTTGTTTTGTCGTCTCTAACCACCACCACAGAACCCAAATGAATTCACTGGTTTTCAGGTAATGTGATTATGCCAAATAATATTAACGTGTTTACAATGCAACATTTAAACCTTCTTAAACATGTACCAGATTTTGGTGTATCGGTCTAGGGGTGAGTTTACAATACATTACGAGAGCTTTACAGCCACATATTATAGACGTCACGGAAAAGGTTGAGACAAGACAAAGTAATATTCATAGCTCCCATATCTGAACCACATGTGCCATTGGCGATGGGGGTTCAAGCCCCTGGGTCACTGTCTGTGCCTTCCTCTCTGTCTCCGCTTACATGCCCTTACATCTTACCCCTTACATTTCCCTAGCCTCTGCTTCCTGCTGTTCTGGTGTTAAAAATAATAAAACACAAAACCCCTTGCAAATAAATAAATATTTAAAATTTTCTTAAACATCAGGCACATATTTTATACAAACATTGTACTGTATAATCATCATCAAACATTTGCACTATTTGTGTTATGAAAAAATCTTAAGCAATTGACCACACTGTTCTGTGTACTTTCTGTGAGCTTTTACCCATTTTATTTTTTTGTGGGCTGCTCTGAAACTCCCTGAATAGATCTGTAGTATGGCAAAGGGCGTGCACATGGTTCATCCAACCACATGTCGCCAAGACGCCGATTGTTTTCACACTTCTCACCCAACACGGAAGCCTTTAGTCAGATCATGCACGGATCATTACGTTCACCAACTATACTTCCACGATTGATCCCACAGGTGCCTGATCTGGACACAAGGAGTCGCTAGAGAGCGACATGTCAGGATATATAATCTGATTTATTTCACCCAAATCCCAGGCACCACTATGCCTATTTGCGCTGCCTCGTGCAGGTGGTTCGGGGAAAGTCAGAGAACCCATAGTCAGGCTTGAAACATGTGGAACGCAACTTAGCCCACTACGCCATGCGGACCCCCAGCTTTTACCAATTTTTAAGGAATATACTGTAAAATGTATAATTCTATTAACAACTCCATTTACACCAATCTAGAACTAATATAAAGTTATCTTCTGTTTATCCATAAGTTATTCATCCACTTACACCTAATTTGTACAGATGGGCGAACACACACAGACACAAAAACACACAACACATGCCAAGATGATCTCCTCTGTTTGCTTGGAGCAGGGGGCAGTGGGAAGTGCTGGAGGCGGGGATCGGAGAAGTGGGAGAGCCATACCAGGTTACCCTGCTCTACTCCGCCTGCCTGGGGAGAGAAAGGGGCGCTCTTGCCCTCGACTCCCTGGAGCTCATTGACTGTGACATCGGTGAGTTCAGAACTGTCTTTTAATGTTAATAGAGATATATAAATGCAAATACTTTTATTTACATTTTATTAATTTAGCAGATACTCCTGTCCAGTGAGTACAACTTGGAGCAATTTAGGGTTAAGTACCTTGCCCAAAAGACTCAACGACATTTGACAGAGTCGGGAACCGAACCACCAAATTTCTCCATAACCCCTGAGCCATCTGGTGGACTAATCCGGAAACTAAATGTGTGAACTTTCAGATCACCAAGACCCCGAGCTGGGCACCTACTGTGACGAGAGGTCCTCTTTCCACTGTGACATGGGAGGCTGTATCGACGAGATTAAAGTGTGTGACTTACACAATGACTGCCCCCTAGGGGAGGACGAGGGATTAATCTGTGGTGAGTCAAGCTACGCCAAAGGCAATCGGCTCCACTATGGCTAACCTGCAGGACAAGGCTGTAGTGTGTTAAGTGTGATGCATGCAATGGATCTTTCCATTACTTTACAAATATCTACAGTATCTGTCCTCCATGTTGTGTGATTCTGATTTTGCTGTGCAATGTGACACATGGAATGGGTTGATGAAGTAACATTGACAGCAATGTTGTGTTTGTTAGTTTGCATGCAGCATCAGCCTTTTAACACTGACAAAAAATTATCCAAAAAGCAAGTGTTTGTGTAATTCTGAAAACTTTGGATTATGTTGTTTTGGAAACTGCTAGGATAAAGAGTATGTCAGCGTGTGTAAATCACATAAAGCATTTGGTATTCACATCGATTAGCATTAGGATATATGAAAGCACCTGTGAGTGAAAATAGTGTGTTGGGGCGGATCCTGTTTTAATGCCTAGGGAGGAATCTGTTAAGTAGATCCCATGTTCCTCCACTCAATTTCTGAACTTTATTCCTCACATCAACATTTCATTTGATTATGGTAAATTATTACTGGGAGGGTTTCGATCGCTGGCATTAACTGTATTGTTTAGGCCATGATCAATTTTGCTAGAGGCGCTAGTTTGGCCAACAGTAAGTGCTCTTATCTTTGCCTCAGTACACTATGCGAGGACAGCCATGTAATAACCCCTAGACAGGTATTGTATTATGAGCCAGAAATGTGTCAAAAGTGTCAGGCTTTCTACAACCCACTGAACTGAAACACCACTTTTCATCTGTCACTTGAACTTTAAAGTATGCAAGTATATTGAGCAGTTAGTGACAGCATGAGTGTAGCCTTCAATGCTTGAAGTTCTTAAAGCAATGCTCACATCAACACCATTATAAAATTCCTCTCAACGTGAATTCAAGATGCTTTTCGGTCAAAGGGAAGAGTACTTTCTGCGTGGAGGATAAAACAGGTACATTCATGAAATCCATAAGTAAATGGAAATCTATAAGGCCTGTTGAATAGTAAATGCTTAGAGTGAAGTAATAAATTCTGAGGAAAAGTACTACCACATTCTGAAAAATAACAGAATGTGATGGAAAAAACAGGTTTAGGCCTATACATATTGCTCTTATAAAGGATAATAAGTGATAATCTGTTTTTACAACATGTCATTTTAATCAGCTATATATGTGTAGGGCGCATACTGTAAGTGGGTGTGATTTTGTTTATGGTATCTTCATGTAGATGCTCTGCCCTTTGGGGCCCACTGTACCTTTGACCTTGGGTCATGTGGCTGGTCAACATGCAATGAGCCGTCGTCTTGGAGGAGGGTCAGTGGGAACGACCTGAGACAACCAGACCACATGTTAGGGACAGCTCTGCAAAACACACAAGGTAAATGGTCCAAAACACACAAGGTAAATGGTCCAAAACACACCTGGTCATTCCAACTTGACCAGGCCTAAAATATCTAGGCAACACTTTATTCTAAAAAGGGCCTAGGTGCATTCATGAGACCTACGGTATATACTAGCGGTTAGGTATTGCATTTTGATGCATGAAGTATTATTTTTAGGCTAGACTAAATGGTTTTTTACATTTTACATTCCATCACTATACTGAACATAATGGACATTGGCACTCCCCTAGTGGGTAGTAGGATATTCCCCGTGAGCTCTACATGGAGATGGGTAGGTACAAATGAACCAGGGTTAGATGCCATCTCTGAGAACTGTTTTTCATCTGTTGACTCTCCTGTCCATCAGCTCCCTTTGCTGCAGACTTAACTCTAGGTAGAGATGATCAATCAAGTCTCTTTCCAGGTTTCTCATGTTATTCAGACTAGAAATACATGACTCTAAAAGGACTTTCAGATTTATGATTCCAAAGCAATGATTCGCCTAATGTTATAGTAAAGCTTAGGTTGTGACTAAATAGAATGAAATGTTTTTGTGAGTTTGTGGATGATTTAAAATCACTCTTAACAGCATGATGTAGGGTGAGGTAAAATATGGCATATTGCTGCTGTATTCTAGTCCACATATACGCTGTCTATCAGTTTATGCTGTAGCTCCAGTCGATTTTATTCCAAATTGGCAAGCGCTGTGCGGAGACATTATTTATTGTTTTACAGATGAGAGCTGAAAGGCTGTTTTCCTTAGAGCTCTATCACTCATGGCTGCTTAGCTGGTGCGCTAAATGTTTGTCAGCCCCCGTCTGTGTTGCGGTTAATGTCTTCCCCCCAGGGCACTTCCTGTTCCTGGCCATAAGAGGAAATAGTTCTGCTCATGAAGCATCTGTGCAAAGTTTGTCCTTCCCTCAACCGGTGTCTATCACAGCCTGTCAGGTGAGCTGTCTATTGAACCTACAATGCCCATACAGCCCCCCAATAGCTTTTTTAGTGGTCCGAAAAGTACATTGACATTTCCATACTTTTTTGTAATGGGCCATTAAAATCAAACCCAGTACTCTGTCATTGCAAGACTTATATTCTACCAGCAGAGAAAAAACACCAACTTACTCTTGAAGTTTTAGACATTGTAAGTAAGAACAATTTAGGCCCTCAAAAGATGTAAAATGTAGCACATGTTAATTGGCTAGAATTGATTAAATACTTAATTTTCTCTGCTTGATATCTCTGCCTGCAGTTGCATTTCTCTCTGTATCTATATGGGGAGTTTAATGGTACAGTGCTGCTGTCGCTAGAAGAAAATGGTACCAGAACACCTCCTCTGGTATGGGAGCGATCTGGACAGTGGAAAGACACCTGGCAGTACATTTCTCTACAGCTACCTGCCCTTCATAATGGGTAGAGTTCCTAAAATTTGCTGCTACATTGCTGACTTAAAACAAACTGTATGTGAATGCTCAAATTTAGCTTATTTCTTGAGTAATTGATTGTTTCTTCATCTGTTTTTACACAAAATTAAAATGTACCAACAAAATTTCCAGGTTCCACCTGAAAGTGAACGCTCTGTGGGGACCAGGCTCCAATGCTGACATTGCCCTGGATGACATTGCCCTGGGGGCAGCTTGCTTCGACACAGGTTATCCTCCCACCCATCTCTGTATAATATACTATATGCCCGGGTACGATAGGTAACTAAATTGAGTGACATGGAGCAATTTCAAAGGTTTCACTGAGTTACAATTCATAACAACATCATCAAATTAAAATAAATTCCTATTTTATCTATGGACATGTTGCGTTTAACATGACAACAAGCCAAACACCCTACATGTTGTAAGACTACATTTTATTATTTAGGCCTCCTTAATAGGTTGAACGCTATTTATACCCGTTAAAGGTCAACTGTATGAAAAACCCAAGAAGACGTAGCAGATATTACTCGATCGTACGATTCACCTGTGTTGCCATGACATTAATGTTGATGGATCTAAATACATCCCAAGAGTTTGTCACTATTTGCAGGTATAGGACACAATAAGATTAAATTGTGTGCAACTCAATCTCCATAGAAACCATTTATAGACCATGTCTTAAGACTCAAAACAAGAGAGCCGTTCAAAACAAGAGAGGCAGGAGTGTTAACCAAAGAATGATGCACGCACATGCATTGCTTTCCACTTGCCTCCATCACAGCTGGAGACCTCTCCTCGAGGGCCGGTGATCCACATGGTTCTTGATTAGTTCTGAAAGGGGTAAAGGGTCGAAGAATAGTTCTCCCCAGGACCGATTCGACATTGGTTGCTGTCAGTTGGCTGCCTGAAGGTTGGATGGGTGGTGGCGCCCTTAAAACAGGCCTCTGTTTGGCACATATGTTACCGGCAGGCAGATTTGTCTCTACTTCGTGATAATGTAGCATCACTCTTCTCCAGTCCCTCCTGGATTCAGCAGCTAAGTGTGTGGCTCCAGTCATAATCGTCATTATTTCTCCTGCTAAGGTTCACAATGTCCTGACATGCTCCAAGCAGTTCAGTCTGTTAATGGGTCTTTCACTCTCAATCTGTCAGTCTTTATCACCTCACGTTCCAACTACCAGCAGATGATATGTGGTGGTTATTTACAAAACTCTGGACCTAAAGCAGCTCCCGGAAAACAAATGCACCCTCTAAAATTACCTCTGTTTTTGAAGAAATCATGATAAATGGATGATGTATAAAGGAGCAGCTTTTCCTGGTCTGAGGGCAGACTGTATGAACTATGTGTCTGCCTCACACCTCCCTCCTCTCAGATCTCAACTCCCTGCTACTTGGACACAGATTCTTTCATGAAATGGAGTCCACCAACGAGCAAGATTTCTTCGGCCCCCTTCCAGAGCCCTCTGCCTCAGGTAAACTGACAGCTGTTCCATCAACATGCATTTGTATAACCAATGTCCTTTGGCAGGGCTATTTTCTGCCCATTTTCCATAACACAGCAGATGCATTCATTCATGTAATTCACTGTGATTTCCTCGACAGCTGTGCTGCCATATGTCTGACTGCCTGTCTGTATGTCTGTCTCTTCTCCCTGCAACACAGTTTTATTATACTGATGTGTGTGTCTCCTCAGTCACCTGACTAATATGTGTCTCTTCAGTCACCTGACTAATATGTGTCTCTTCAGTCACCTGGCTGATGTGTGTATCTTCTCAGTCATCTGACTAATATGTGTCTCTTCAGTCACCTGACTGATGTGTGTGTCTCTTCAGTCACCTGACTGATGTGTGTGTCTCTTCAGTCACCTGACTAATATGTGTCTCCTCAGTAACCTGACTGATGTGTGTGTCTCCTCAGTCACCTGATGGATATGTGTGTCTCCTCAGTCACCTGACTGATGTGTGTATCTTCTCAGTCATCTGACTAATATGTGTGTCTTCTCAGTCACTTGACTGATGTGTGTCTTTTCAGTCACCTGA
>JACXGM010004056.1:23693-39532 GCA_016801145.1 Umbra pygmaea | reverse complement strand
AAAACGTGCAGCAAAGCATTCTGGGAAATCGGCTGTTACGTATATTTTACGGCATATTTCCATTATAAACACAGTGCAAGAGTATATTTAACAGTGTAGTAATGTATTTTTAACAGAAAAGAGATGATAAACTAAATTACTGTGTTTCACTGTTACAGAAACTGTGTTCAACCTTTTTTGAGTGTACAGTGTTTTACCGTGATGATTTGACAGTTTTTCACTGTGAAATCTACAGACATTTTTTACAGTGCATGTACAACGTGCAGTTATCTTGTTTTGTGTAAAGAATTATCATTATTGCATGCACCCTCTGAAAGCGCACATCATTTTCATAGAAAGGTAACACCAAGCGCACCTTGCCCAGACCCGCATTGATTGGCACTCAGCTAGTCATTGTGTTACAAATATTAAACACCCAAACCCCCCACCCCGCTCCAGGCTTGCTGACTTCATTAAACCAGCTATTCCCAAAGTGGGGTATGCGCATTGACATGTTTTTTTGGTTTGAACGCGTATTTCAATATATTCAAACTGGCCTATATGTTTAAGTGATGTTTTCTTCTTCTGAATTGCCCAGTCTCACTAGTGAAAATGGCATCCAACCAGATAAACTATGTTTATGTGTTTTTATTAAGTACTTCAGAAAAGACCTTCAGTAGGCTAATCAAATTATACAAACTGAGAACAAGTATGTAACACTAACTACAATAAAGTTAAAAAAGGATGAACAATGGTATGCGGTAGATCACATACCCACTTCTATACATATACAATTATATTATTACCACCCAAATCTTTTGCGTTTAAAAAAAAATAATTTATCATATTATTGGACAGATTAACTGTTACCCTGCACCATGTGTGGAATTCAACCTACGTGGCGGGCCTGTCAAACATCAGAAGCCACTATCAGATCTCTGGATCAGGCAGCGTGCAGAGTATTCTACAGTAGTCATTCATGCTGTTAAGATGCCATTTGTGACCACGTACCTACAGTTTGAGAGAGTGGGTTCTCACCCTCACCAGCATGAAAACTAAATACAGACACAAACCTTGAACAGAAATCAATTAAAGGCTGAACTATTCTAACATTTCAGAGTTATCCGTGTCCTTTCAAGCCCACCCTTCTCATACAATTAACAATTTCACTTAACAATTTCAGCCACTGTATGGCTGTATAATATGTATATACCATAGAAATGGAATGATTAGAAATGCCATTCTAATTCAAATCAATGTAGCAAAATGGTCAGAATGCCAAGCAGCTCAATGGCCTTTCTATCCATTCTATTTCTATGGTATATACATATATACACACTGTCTGTGTGTTGGGGGGGTTGTCGCTGACCCTGGTGGAGGGGGTATGCAGCTGGATATTAAATGTCTGAGGGTGTACAACCGCACAGGACTCTAAATAGTCTGGGAAAAACTGCATAGACACATCGAAACATACCTACAGTACTGGTACATTAAAATGACAGATGTAATTACATGCTCAGCAGGATGAAGACGGCAAATTTGAGCTCCAACAATCAACAATAATGATTTATTTTGTAGTTATTAAAATGTTTTAAGTAAAAAATACATATTGTATATGTTTTCTTTCTTATAGTACATCAGTACAAAACAATGTTGTATTTTTACAAAGGAAACACAGCTTTTATGTTTCTTTTCGTATTATTTTTATTTTATTTAACTGTTATTAAACCAGGTGAACAGATTGAGAACAGCTTCTCATTTGAAACAGCGACCTGGCCAAAGTATATTGTGTGGAACTTTGGTACCACCCTCTGGACAGCTGCTAGACTTCTACGTCTCTTCATTATGATAGTATCCAAGTGCTTTTGTGATCAGATTACCAATTACACGCAGCTGGAGTTAATGAGTACACTATAGCTTCATAAGCCCAGGTGTCCATAGGACAGTGCGGTTCATTGTTTAGTATCCCTAGTTCTGTATTAAAGTGAGTTCACGGTTCCTGGTATTTTACCTACAACTTTGTGTCTTCCCCACGTTACGTGTCGTAAGTAGCTATTCTATATATAGTGACTAGGCATACGTGTTATATAGACTACCCATGCCTACGCCGCGTTACAGCATAGTATTTCTATGTAAAAAATGACAGATCTTAATTCCTTGCTTGGTCTCCCTTCCTCTACTTCCTTCACCTCAACATTAACATCAAGGTTGTGACACTTGTAGCATGATCTGTTTACCAGGGATGCCTTTTTATGTTACAGAATATATAACTATAATAATTTTTCAATTTTGCCAGTCCTTCCAATTAATGTGATTAACGTATTAACATGTATTTTGCCTGTAAACATTTGACGTTTGGTGCTCTCTCTAGCCAAGCGGAGAGAAACATGGGTGAAACATGTATTACTGTTATTACTGTCCTAGAAATGTCTGGCAGAGTCTGGCAGCACCTCCAGGTCCCTGTAGCGTGGTTTGCCCCTTTATTCTGAAAAGACAGCAGGGATTTGTAAATTAAAAATCCATTCTCGCTTTGTTAACAGTAGACCATAAAATGCACCATTCAATGCAGGAGTATGTGCCGAAGTATATGCGTTGACTAAACCCCTAGCCATCCTGGGGGAAGTCACTCTCCGAGTTTTGTTGTCAAGTCATGACCACAGAGGGCCCTTTGAACGAGGGATTAGTCAGTAGGTGTTGATCTGGGATCGACAGACTGTCTTTCAGGTTCTCTATTTTTCGCTTGCTTCCAACGGCCCCAAAAAATTCAGTAAACACAAATTATTTTTGATTTAAATATTGCTGAGCATTACATTGAGTACTGAATATTTCCTACCTTTGTAGTGACTTTTGAAATCAATCACTTGTCCATTCCTCATGGGCCTTCCAAACTATATTTGTTTATCTAGCTTGGTAACACTACTAAACAATGTTGTTTACAATTGCAAATCCCCATACAGATGACACTTTGATTTCATCAATCAATCAATCTGGTTGTCCAATATTACTGTAGTTTTTGCTGTTTTTTTCTGATGAATGCCCTGATCTCTGATGGTTCAATTACATTGTTGTTTCATGTGTTAATTGCTTCTAATAGGTCAGAAAAGGATGCTTTGACAAGAATAATAGGAATTTATTCTGGCTTTAGCCAGTAAGGCATGAGAGTGTACTGAAACATATGCACACATCACCTGCAAGTGCAAGTATGTTTCACTGACCAATCAGAGGCTTGGACATGATCTGAGCATGTGATCTGGGACAGTTTGGTCTCTCATGCATCAGCTTGGAAAAAAATTACAAAAATGCAAACAGAGCCTTATGAACAAAACCTCCAAAAACGAACACATTAGATTTGTTTTTATTTTGTGGGGGCTGGGGAAAAATTGAGGCAGGGTATTGGTTAAAACAGTAATTGAGTTTTGTCCGACCTTGCCAGATTTTATTAACTGTACAATAATTTGTATTACAGTGCTGCTCTCTAAATTGTCCATGCCTTAGTGATAGATGTTTTTTTATCACTATTTTCTTCCCCTATAACTCAGTCATGTTATGGTGGCCAGGATCAAACCCTGGTCACTGTGGCGTAGTTGTTTTGCGAAGCCCCCCACAGGGAAGAATTGGAATGCACAGAGTAGAGTGATGCAACATAGGATACAAGCATGGATAAACAAATAATAGCTAAAGAAATTGGTGTTAGTTTGTTTGCACAAGTAAAACTCCAATACTAATCCCCAGTTTTGGTTCCATTTTGATCTCAAGGGTGATTAATCCATTTCTCAGTAGGCCTATACATTTCAGTGGTTAGGCTACATTTCTCCTTTCACATTCCACAGCTGTTTGGCAGAAAAAACACTAGAAACAAAATTTAATTTGAGTCACAAGAGTACAAATTTAAAGTCAAAGCATGTTGTAAAGCCCAGCCCAGTGGGGGCTTGGCGTAAATGACTGAGCATGGACTCATTTCTATATTGCCTTAGTTTACCTGTTTATGTTTAGTTGCATTTTGTCTATTTATCTTTATCTTTATTTATCTTTTTATTCATTGTTTTTGCATGGTGGTTTTGTTTGTGCCTTTATTTTGAAACATGTCCCCTTTCAGGGTCGACCACGCCTCTTCCTGGCCAGGGTTGCTGAGGGGTGTAGTAGGGACCGGAGGGAGCTGGAATCATGTAGAAGGTTCTGATTAAGTATTACAAACAGCGTCTTATTGAAGTGATTAGTGTGCCCATATAAGCAGCCCTGCCCAGGAAGAGAGCGTGGAGCATTGTTGGAGATTTACCCCACGTAAGTCATGGTTGGGTTGTGTTATTCTTTATTTGTATACCGCTTCCCAGAGCGTATCAGGTCTATTGTTTATCATTCCATGTTTCTTCATGTTATGGAAGAGCTACAAAGAAGTGTGTTGCTATAAGCGTTAGCTTGCATTGTTTAGGTGTCAGCTTTGCACTCAGAACCTATTGCCAGTGTCCACACCACTGTTTAGAGTGTGAGTATTGTAGGTCTGTTAGTAAGTGCGCCCTGCTGTCTATATGTTTGCTCTTCTGGATCTTCACTACTGGAATAAATCATGAACGTTTAGCCAAGTACTGCTTGTTCGAGTCTCCCTCTCCACACACACACCTTGAACTGTGACACATGTGAAAGCATTAATATCTATCCAACATCTTGTTGGTGCAGTCCTTTATGTCTCTTGCACCAGTTTTGGCAAGTTGGTAAATCTGCATGTATATCAAAGCTTCAGTCTTAGAAAGTGGAACAGATACATTTTCCTGCTGTAATAGGTGGCTGAAAGTACAATATGAGGAATATGGCTTGTTGGTTATTTCTTTTACATACAACCTGAATGCCTAACAGCTGTTTAACCAACACATTTCAGATACCAACCTCACCACTATACACAACATTGGGGAACCATAAAATGACAAATGAATTGTTTGAAAAGTATATAATATTACTACAATCCAAATTTTTCATTAGATTTCTTGCCAGACTGCAGCTATGTCTAGATCATCAAAGTTCCCTCCAGTATTTGAATGAAGAAGGCTGATCCTTGAGGTCCCCAAATATGTCAAAGACCAAAACATCAGCAAACTGCTTGATAATCTTAAGAACAACCATCAAAACAATGAGCTAGATTATTTGCACGTTACTAATGCAAACTTGTTAAGGAAAGCTGACCTACTTTTTTGGGGCCGAATCAAAGCTGGTCTGGACTGACCATATATGGATCAATCATGGACGTCTATAGTTTGGGCCAGATCAGGCCTGGTGTGGACAGACTAAATATGGACCTAACATGGACATCAATATTTTGGGCCGGATCAACGCTGGTTTCGGACAGACTAAATATGGACCAATCATTGAAATTTATAGTTTGGGCCAGATCAGGGCTGGTGCAGACAGACTAAATATGGATCAATCATGGATGTCTATAGTTTTGGCCAGATCAAGTGTATACTGTATGAAATATGGATCAAATATTGACAAAACATGGATGTTTATATTTTGGGCCGGATCAAGGTTGTTCCAGACATACTAAATATGGACCAAACATGCACGTCTTTATTTTGGGCTGGATCAAGGCTGGTCCAGACAGACTAAATGTGACCTGCCACATACATCTAGGTGTTCGATGAAGCTGCTTACTTTTCAGAAAACACTAACTATTACTTTGAGGTGGACATTGAGTTATTTTCAAGAAATTAAATCATAAACATGTAAACTTTAATTTTATATGATAAAACAAACTGACAATATTCTGTTTATACGTGAAAAATGTTGAATAACAATTGGTTGTAATATTACAAAACAGTGCCACTCCAGACATCCCCCTGATTGGTTGCTTGTCCTGTCTGTCAAACATGTTGGTTCTATCTAACTTGAAACTTTGTAGACCTACTTTGTTGACCTTTGTTGAAAACCTTTCAGAGGAACCACTTGGGGCTTTTTATTGATTAATGAAATTTCTACAACAACAACCAAATAAATACACAGACCTAAAGGTCAAATCATGATACATTTTTCATAGTCTTTAACAGTTAAATTATCAAGATATCAGTTTAACCGTCAAACACTTTAACAATCATGCAAATTCCCCAAATAGTCTTCCAACATCATTTTGTCTTGCAATCGATGTTTGTAAATTGTATGTAGTAGTTGTAGTAGTAGTAGTAGTAGTAGTAGTAGTAGTAGTAGTAGTAGTAGTAGTAGTAGTAGTAGTAGTAGTAGTGTACTTTAATGTTCAGCCTTAGCTGAAAATTGGGCTTTGGTCTCGCCACACAATCACAATATCACTCCACAATACACAAAATCCACCAAATACATCCACCCAATACATCTAACAATTTATAACATCCACAATATCAAGCTTAAAAATGTTCACATTTTCTACCTCTTATTCAAAAGACTTACTGCATTTGGTCCAAAAGTTTGTTTACATATTGCTTTAATTGCTTTCGGTGTTCTTTAACGATGACGTGATGGTAATAGACCTGATTCAAGTGGTGTGTTTTGTCTTTTATTATAGTCAGAGCTTTTCTTTGTACAGCAATTTGATATAATTGAGCAACTGACTTTTGCTTAACTCCAATAATCTTACCTGCTACTCTAGTAATTCTGTCTAATTTTACTTTATTCACAGATGGAACTCGTCTGAACCACCCAGGTATATTATACCCTAAAACACTCTCAATTAAGCTAATATATACTCTGCAGAACAACCTAAATTCTCTCAATTTCCTTAGCAAAAATAGCCTTAGATTTGCTTTCTTACAAATAAGATCCACATTCTCAGAGACATTTTGTTTACAGTCAATCATGGTTCCTAAATACTTAAAAGTCCTTACCATTTCAACAGGTTGATCACATAACATTACTTCTGTTAGATCCTCTGAATGATTTAAAATCAGCTCTTTAGTTTTGCTAACATTTAGCAGTAAAGAACTTGCTTCACACCATTTTTCTAATTTCAAAACCTGCTCCTCATACTCAAAATGTGCACAATCTTTCCATAAAAGTGCCACAAGTGCAATATCATTGGCATATTTAGATCATTTAAAATGTTAACGCTGCACTCTTATACTACTTGTATAAACAGAAAACAACAAGGGTGAAATGACACATCCTTGGGGTGCCCCTGTGTTTAAAAACATAATATCGGTCTTCACCCCCCAACTACAACCCCGAGTACAAACTCGTTGTGGTCTGTTTGTTAAAGAATTCTTTATCCAATGAACCAGGTGACATTCTAAGAGTATATGTATCCAGGGTTTCCCGCAACACTTCGCAGTCAAGGCGGCCTTCTTATCAAGAGACGTCTGCCGCCTTAACTACGCAGTCCCAAAATAGTAAATGAGACGTGCGATGCGTCCAAACAGCTAGCAAATATGTTGTGTGATGCAACCGATCAGCGCCATTCGGTGGTGTTTAAATGTCATTGTGCTCTGTCACCAGCAGTGAATGTGATTACAATTGACAATGATGCTTTAGATCATTTGTCATACTGAGTGAAACAGTAAGGAGAAAGCATCCCTGTCACAACTGGAAAGGTAAAAAAAATTAGATTCTCAACATTGGGTCCAGGGTGTGCACCTCTAAAGAATAGAGGTGATCATTGCATGATTGGTCAATTTACCTCTGACCTGGGGCACAGAGCTCATTCGCGATATATACAACCATTAGCCACCTGTCACATTTACACTGACTGTATATGGCTATAGCCCCTTAGATTGCTATTGGCCTTATGGGGATTTGTGAATGAGACACCATCAGCTATTTTAACAGGGCTAAAGGGGACCGGGTTTTTGGCGGAGCTCAGACAGATTATGACCTGCTGCTGCCTTGGAGTGTGAATAGAAGAATTCCTCTCAGTTAACAGAGTCTTTGTCCTCCTCCAGCTTTTCACCCGCTAGTGACAGCCAGGGCTGCCATGACAGAGCATCTCTCAGTTGTCTGAACTCACCCAACAAAGTGCTCACCAGGATTACTAATGCTCTGCGCCCTGTCTTCTCTTTCACTGCTTATTTACATGGGTTTATGCAGTATGTTTCTGGAAAAAGAATGAAGGGTAAATGTTTGTCATAATTCCTGCAAATAAAATGTTAAACAAGGGGCTGTGCCAAAGCATTTAAACTTATTTTCAGGTTTCCAATTATTTATGCATATGATGCATCTGAAATTGGTGTTGGTGTAAATCATGGAATCATGGGTGAGTGAGTTGCAGTTCATATTATGGAGGTGTTGAACAATACAAGTTGTCATAAATTTACCTGCCAAATGCTAATTTAAAATGCAATTTAAGGGCATTACTGTCAAGCTGGCTTGTTGTGATTCAGGCAGAGTGAGGAAAACCCCAACCACCTCACAATGTCTGTCTGCACAGGCTATTTAATATTTGCACGGCCACAATAATGGTATAAACATTTTTCTGTATACAGTTTTACCAGAAAATCCATTGCTTAATACCTTTTCAGGAAAAGAATATGTAAATCCTAAGTGAAATATACATCAGCCAATTGGCAGGATATCGTTCTTTTTGTGACAGATGATTGTACTTTTCTGTAAACTAGGACAATAATTGAACAGCTTGCTGCTATTTACCAACCAAATTGCCAGTCTCTCTCAGTCTAGATCTGGAGCTGAGGAAAATCAGTCTTAGGGGTCTTGCAATCCATCAAAAGACCCTTTATCCAAAGAAGGCACACCATGGTACCATACTAATAGTAGGAAAAGTTTAATCTTACTTTATATTGGACTCATCTGAGAATCCTTTTACTCTGATGCAAGTTTTTACAGGAAATATGGCGAATGTCACTGTCTGCAAAAAATCGTACCTTGATATTAGAAGGTTCTCTCTCAAATCCCTCCAAATTAAAAAGTTACAAAAAATGAAAGGTTGTAAAGTCTAATCTGTGCAAATTATTTGAATTTATTGCTGGAAGGTATTATCCAATGCTGGAAGGTAAAATCCAATCACAAAAAGCTAGGGGGGGGACAATATATATTTTTAATATAAGGGGATGTAGAGTCTTGTGACATTATTGAGCCATGAAAGTGGAAATGTCAAAACAATTCCATAATATCTAATTTGTAATTAAAGCACTTCCTCATCAACGCAACTCCTTGCAGACTCTGGACAGTCATGTTGAGATATGTGTCCTTTAAAGCACAGTGGTGATGTACAGTTGTTACAAGAGTCGTGTATATTGAACGAGGGAGACCAAGGCAGTAAGTTGCATTCTGGTAGTTTATTGACCAGCACGCTATAAGCAATAATATATATAGAACTATCGAGAACACAGTACGGAAGCACTAGACGTTTTCAGGTAACTATGAAAATAAAGCTCTTTTACGCACAGAGTAGCGGAAATAAAGCATCCAAGAACAACGCCTGATACAGAGCACAAACCAGCAGAGTTCATAGAATAACATAGAATAAGTCCATATGAACAGCAGGAAAACAACATGTACAGAATATCAATGCCCGACACCTCCCTCTTGTTTGACCAGCGTTTATATAGGAACAACTCCCTACCTAATTAAACACAGCTGAATGGAATCATAAATCAGATCTACAAGTATTAGCCTAACTGAACTACCTAATCCCTATCCTACCACTGGTCAAACAGGAGAGAGGTGTCACAAAACGTAAAGGGACAAGTGTTATAAACTTTTTAAAACCCGCATAAATATATGCATAGAGCTTCCAAGGAATTAACTATAAAATATTAAGAGTATGTATCAGTCCAATTCTCACGCCGGCCCACCCTGGGCCGGACATGACAATAGTTCTTATCAATCTGCTTGCTCAATCAGGTCTAAAGCATTATCCTGAGGTACAGGAGAGAACACAATCTCTGGTCTTCTGCTTTCATTTACCTCAGCAAGGCATTTCTATAGAGCAATAAAACAAGGCAACTAGTTTTTGTTACAAAACTCTACAAATCCCCCTGCCGGACCCCTGGGCTAGCCTGCAATCAGGATTCAATCCCTGGTCTTGCAGTGATGTACAGTAGCTCATTTGGAGGCTGCTAGGTCTAGTGGTTAGGGCATCTGACTTGAGTCCGAAAGGTCCCTGGGTCTTATCCCACAGCCAAGATAACATATTGGTTTTTCTTCCCGTGAGCAAGACAGTTAAACCTAATTGCTCCTCCACCCTGCATTATATTACCTCCAGGTAATTTGTCAAATCTTCTAATCATGGTTATCTTCTCATGCAGTAATTATTTCATAGGAATGACCCTAGTATGTCCAAAACAAATAAATACAATACTCATTCCTCAATTCAATCAATCAAATGTATTTTATAAAGCCACCTGGCCTAGAACCTCAAAAGACCCAACATCAGCAAGTGATGCGCAGTGGTTAGGAAAACCTCTGTGGTAGTTTTCCCCAGCTATTTTGCTACCAAGATTTCTACCAAGGTGCCTGTCCTTTACATAAATATTTATATATTGCCGATTAGCACATACAGTACTCTATCTGACAACCTGAGACATCTTTGTGAAAAAAGTAGATTTTGTAGACTGAATGCCCATCACAACTCAAAAACTCTAACCTCGTCCCCAGGCTATCACACGCACACACACTGTGTTCGGAATTGTCAGGGAACGAGACATCCTGACAAAATCTTTCAAAGCATATTGACCGGTTGGCAGGCATCTTCAACCTGTCCAATGCTGTATTCCCCGTTTGCTTTAAAGAGACAACCATCATCACTGTGCCCACCCCCCAAAAAAGTGTCCTAATGACTTTTGCCAATTTGGCTTCACTCCTGTCACCATGACGTTTTTCAATAGGCTTGTCATTGCCCACATCAGTGGCTGATTGCAAGGATCATTCGACCTAACTAAGTCCCCCTAGCTCCGTTTCCGTTGTTTATACAACAGCAGCCCTACTGGAGCAGAGGAAAGCCCATGAGGCAGCAAGGTGTCCTCATAATTAGAGTATTTGAATAGTGTCAAACAGTCCTTACCTTTATTCTTCGCACCATCAGGCTTGTTCTGTCCCTGAGCAAGACAGTTAACCCAAATTGCTCCCCCTTTCCTTCTGTAAATATGAATGTGTTCTTAATTGCAATTCCTGGTTAAGGAAAATGCTGAGATCAGAATTCAATGCTATTGTTCCCTCCAAACTTGATGGGCAGACATCAGGCTGTATTGGTGACAACACCTACAATGAACGACCTGACGAATAACACCAGAGCTCCATGAGTGTGTTCTTAGCCCTCTGCTTTACTCTATGTCACAGGTGTCAAACCAATTCCATGGTCGGCCTAGTTTATGATGGTTTTTGTTTTTACCTTGGTACCCAATTAAGACCTAGGCAATCAGATGAGGTGAGATCAAAACACGTTTTCCGATCCCCAGTTCAATAATGAATATTTGAATTTGAATTTGAATTTATTTCAGGATAACCCCTTGAGATGTATCATCTCATATTCAAGGGGGTCCTGCACATATATGTACAAACACAGAGGTTAACCACACAGTATAAAAAAGACAGCCACAGACATATATACAAAAAATAACTCGCTCACCTGCCCTTCCCTCCACAATTAACATATCACACATTAGAGCAGTGGTCACCAATCCTGGTCCTGGAGATCTACCATCCAGACTATTTTCACTTTAGCCCCAATTTAGCACACCTGATCCCACTAATTAGCTGAATGAGGAGCTGAATGAGGCTACATTATTTGCAGTTGAAGTGAAAACCTACAGGATGGTAGATCTCCAGGACCTGGATTGGTGACCACTGCATTAGAGTATATATTGACAAATAATCAGCCAAATGCATTAAACAACTAATGCATCATTTATCAATATGCCTTACAACAAAAAGTAACATCACATCTCACAAAAATGTCCAAAGAAAATGACAAGGATAATAATTGTACATAATTGTACAGGTCCTTCTCAAGAAATTAGCATATTGTGATAAAGTTCATTATTTTCCATAATGTAATGATAAAAATTATACTTTCATATATTTTAGATTCATTGCAGTGGACCGAGTCTGGAGTACAAACATCCAGAGCCACCGTGCACAGGCGTGTGCAGAAAATGGGCTACAGGTGCCGCATTCCCCAGGTCAAGCCACTTTTAAACCAGAAACAGCGGCAGAAGCGCCTGACCTGGGCTACAGAGAAGCAGCACAACAAAACAACAACAAATTTTGCATGTCATTCAGAAATCAAGGTGCCAGAGTCTGGAGGAAGACTGGGGAGAAGGAAATGCCAAAATGCCTGAAGTCCAGTGTCAAGTACCCACAGTCAGTGATGGTCTGCGGTGCCATGTCAGCTGCTGGTGTTGGTCCACTGTGTTTTATCAAGGGCAGGGTCAATGCAGATAGCTATCAGGAGATTTTGGAGCATTTCATGCTTCCATCTGCTGAAAAGTTTCATGGAGATGAAGATTTCATTTTTCAGCACGACCTGGCACCTGCTCACAGTGCCGAAACCACTGGTAAATGGTTTACTGACCATGGTATTACTGTGCTCAATTGGCCTGCCAACTCTCCTGACCTGATCCCCATAGAGAATATGTGGGATATTGTGAAGAGGAAGTTGAGAGACGCAAGACCCAACACTCTGGATGAGCTTAAGGCCGCTATCGAAGCATCCTGGGCCTCCATCACACCTCAGCAGTGCCACAGGCTGATTTCCTCCATGCCACACCGCATTGAAGCAGTCATTTCTGCAAAAGGATTCCCGACCAAGTATTGACTGCATAACTAAACATAATTATTTGAAGGTTGACTTTGTCTTTTTTTTGTATTACAAACACTTATTTTATTGGTCAGATGAAATATGCTAATTCTTTGAGATTTTTCCATTGGAATTGTTTGGAAAATTTTGTTTAGAATCCGACAATCTGTTCCAAATGCAGAAGATCTGATTTCCGTAGCGGCCAGGCTCTTTGTGATGTTGGTGCCGCCATGGAGCACACAAAGCGGCGCTCAAGGTGTGGCTTCATTTTACTTTAAAAAATCCCAATTCGGCACAGTGCAACATCTGTGATGCATGTCATTCTTGCATTGGAGGATGCACTACAAATATGATTAAACATTTGCCAAATTGCTAAAATTGGTGAATAACAACGTTATTCTAATTTCTTATCTCTCGTAGATAGATGTAACATTATGCAAATTGCTAACACAAATAATGTTAGCAAACCTACTTCTGCTAACTTTCAACTGCAGCATGAAACTCTATTTGACGTTAGCAGTCAAGGGAGAAATCACAGCAGAGAAAGTGGAAGAGAGACAAAAAAAAAGAGTATAGCATACAGTATGTGGTGAAAAAGCTGCATCCGTTTATGTGTCCAGGCCTTCTCTACACCTAGTGAATGGGTGTTCTCAACTGCCGGAGACACAATCTGTGCTAAATGTTCACGCATACTGCCTGAGAAGGCAGATATTCTCATATTTGTAAACATGAACTCATTTTAATCTAGGGAGTAAGTGCATCATCATCTTGTAGAGAGGTTTTTTTTACTTATCAACACCCACAGCTCCCAAAACTGTAAACCAGCGTTGAATGAAAATAAAAAATCTCTGTTAAATAAGCATGTGACCCGTTTCAACTTCAAGGAATCGGAATCAAGAATTGATAAGAACCGGACTCGAAAGAAAGAATTGGAATTGTTAATATCAAAACGATGCCCAATCCTATTTATTAGTAATACTGTAGTTAAGTGGGAAAAAAATGGGACAGACAGAGGGAGGCAGAAATATTGACAGAACACCAACAATAGCACCACACAGAACCAATAGGGCAGAGAATTTAACAATATAAACAGTATATACCGTATCTATATTTAATGTACAGTATAAATCCACTATGACTGAACTCCCTCCAACCTACATTCTCTGATGAATATGCTGGTTTGCCAAGTAATTTTCTTTCATAGGATTGGCTCCCTCAGAAATACAGTACTAGTGGCTACCAGTACTCTTTCACAATACATTAAATCAATGAAAACAATTACTAACTTACCACATCTTATTTAGAAATAGCAAGTAGGTTGCTGACTTCGGTGTAAGAGAACAACAAAATATATCAATTGACTCATAAAGAGTTTTCCATGGGAAATAGTGTATTTTGGTGAACCACCATTAAATAGTAATTACATTTCTATTTTTGTAACAGAGACAGAAACCTTGTGGCTGAATTACTTCTAGTCCCATGTCTGGAAATACAGAAATGTGTGCAAACCGTAGTTAATACTGGGTTCTAGGACAACAAAATAATGTGTAGTTGATATCTTACAACCAAAAACATCCATGTTGACTCCTATGGTCACTTCACATTCTTTCATTGACAGAAAGTGTTCCTGTAAAACACGCTAATGTGACAGATGACGTATAAGTGTTTTAAAATGCAAAGTAAAAGGCACGGGAACTCTTGAAGTTATCTGAGATCAGGACAGGTGACATGGTTAATCAGTCCATTATTAAGCACAAGGAACCTATCTCAATTGAGGTAGTATTCTACAGAGCTTCATTTTAAAAAGTGAATAAATCAACACAGGAGTGGGTTTTATGTGCAGTTCCTGTTGTGATTTAAATGTCAATGGTGTCAAGCATCAAAATATCTTTATCAGGTCAGAAACAATGTTTCATTAGAAATATTACATGTGACATTTTCTGCTACATTTGAAGGGTTTTAGAATACCAACATCCCACAGGGGATTACGCGTCAATACATTGACATTTTACATTGGCTAAAAGTGAAGTGATACACTGCTGCTGCAACGGCTTTTAAATTAAACCATGTAAATAGCTGTGTCCGTTAACAATTTGGACAACATGTACACTGTCTAATTCATTATTAATTTCTTAGGTTGTCAGTATTATATTACTAAGGCTAAAACCTATCCACCTTGCTGTTATGATTTAGATCGCCTTCAATTTGTGAGGTTGTTGTATCCATGCAACAGAGTGGAATGGTTACTCATATGTTGCTAATAGGCTGGCTTCAGTATAATTTTAAGATTCACATTCTTTGTTACTTTGTAATGTAGTGGAATTAGCACAATGCATTGAAAAGACTCCCATTGAACACAATAGTTTCCCGTTTTGAAATTCATTTTATTGATGCAATTACCATTTTTCCTCCATTGGTAATGTCTTAAAATGCTTAATAGTCTCTAACTAATTCATTAAATCCTAGTTTGAATGATAATTAATTGCATTTCTGATTCATTCACCAATGGTCTGGCTAAACCGTAAGGCCTTCAATAATTAATGTCTGACCATTTTCAAATTGAATGATAGCACTTTCATTCTTTTTATTGGATGAAAAAAGCATAATCATTTTCTGTGTTTATGATGGTTTTCCCAGTCTTTAAAACATGAGTCTTACAACTCCAGGTTTGTGTGTTTTTGTCCCATGGGGGAGCAGTAGAAGAAAATATAAAAAATGTATGCACTCAGTGCTGTAAGTCGCTCTGGATAAGCGTTTGTGCTAAATTACTCAAATGTAAAATGATGAAAAGTCTGGTGAAGGTGATGAATAAGCCATGTTCTGAAATTATCTCAAGTATATACAGTGTATTTGCCTGAGGAGGGACATGTTAGAGTTTGATCTTGACTTCAAGTAAGAATCTCTGCATTCATCACAAAATCAAATACTTTTTATGGTGTATTTTTATGGTGTATCTATTTTACCTACAATAAACTCTGTTCAAGCTACCTGTTCAAGCTAATTGTCTTTGGCTCTCCTGAAACAAGATAATAAGATAATCTTTGGTAGACGGTTCACTGACCTCTTTGGTTTGTTCTTAAACTCAAGCCTACACACACACACACACACACACACACACACACACACACACACACACACACACACACACACACACACA
>JACXGM010004056.1:0-16708 GCA_016801145.1 Umbra pygmaea | reverse complement strand
ATAACGTTCCTCCGATGGAATGGATAGAGACAAGCGCGAAGGTTGCAATTCACAAATGATACTTTATTTAACACTGAAAAGAATACTGCCGCGTGGGGCTTTACAAATAAATCTATACGGTACAAACAGGAACGCGTACAGGGAAACATTGATCGACAAGAGACAAGGGGAGAACACCCTGACTATATACAAACACATACTAATTACTAATTCAAATCACCCGTGACTACTAATGACCCAACTAATAATCTAAATGAACCTATGACAAAACTAGACACAAGAGGGCAGCATACTCATAAACAGAGGGAACACAGAGACTAGACATGGAAACCTCACCTCAAATGTGACATTAGTTATTTGATAGATCAAATTTAATTGCTGATACAATCACCCAATTATTTATAAATGATAGTTATAGAAATTGTCAGGGGTGCCTAAACTTTTGCATTCAACTGTAGCTAAACAATTATCTAAACATTCCATGATGATTACACTCACCAGCTATACTTCCGTGTTTTAATTTACAGGTGCCCGATCTACTCACAAGGAGTTGCTGGAGAGCATTGTGGCAAGTGTGGCAATCCCAGGCAGCTCTATGCCAGTGGCTCAAACCACTGACTATCGTGACGTATACTGTCCTTCAATGCAGCAACTTAGCCCACTATGACATGCAGACCCTGACTGCAGCATGTTGTATGCCTCATGCTAACTAGATTATCAGGCAATTTAATTAGGGAAATTGGGAATGATAGGACATCAGGCTATATAGTACTATATTGTATAGTAACTTAATTTATCGAAATAGTTTATTAATTTGCTCATTACTGGGTTATTTTTAGGAAGAAAGACCACACCGTCTTTTTCCATTAACTTGTTCAGAGTCGTGACTCAACAGAAATGAGGGTGTCAACTACCCAACCAGAACTAAACAGAGGCCAGGAGCAGCCTCAGCAAGGTGCCAGTACCACTAGCAGCACAGAGTCTGTTGACCATGTAGCTTTTTACTAAAGAGCAGGTGGCTAACCTGTGTGTGTCCCCCTGTGTATCTGTAACAAGGCTAAAGATTCAAAGGTATGTAAACGTTTGATCAGGGCCATTTGGACGATTTCTTTTATGAGTATTGTTTACAAAGGAGCAAAAACAACTATGTGATAATTAATGGCTTCATCTGATCACTATACTTACAAAACAGTCAGTTTTTTTGCATGACCAGTCATATTGTCAAAATCAATGCCGAAATTTCACAATTTCTGCCAGGGTATGCAAACTTGTGAGCACAACTGTACATGTTATAGAGTTGCATAGGTTGCATCATAGCAATAGTTGTCTTAAGTTTTTTATATGCATTGTTTAGACTGGAATGTGTTGGACATAATAATAGCAGCGTTTAAATTCAGGTTCAAACTAGTTTTGTATTGAAAAAATGTGTGCCGCTTCCGTAATGAGCACCCCCTGGAGCATTTAGGGTTAACTGTCATGCTCAAGGACAGAGTATGGTTATTTACCTTGTCAGATTAGGAATTAGATTTATAAAGGGCAACTTCACTTTGTTCCTGGGTTGGGGGGCATAAAAGCATACCCACTCATCCAGGAACCACTACATTACTGGACAAAAGAGCTTGTTCAGAGTCACGTGACATAACAGAAATGAGGGTGTCAACTACCCAACCAGAACTAAAGGAAGGCCAGGAGCAGCCTCAGTAAGGTTCCATTACCACTAGCAGCACAGAGTCTGTTGATCATATAGCTCTTTACTAAAGTGCAGGCTGCTACCCCTCCCCCTACCACATGAAACTCCTACAGTCTTGGTCAAACGTTTTGATAATGTCACAAATATTAACACAGGGGAGTATGTTGACAAGGACAAGGCTGGAGATCTCTGTCATGCTAATTGAGTTAGAATAACAGACTGGAAGCTTTAAAGGGAGAGTGGTGCTTGAAATCATTGGTCTTCCTCTGTCAACCATGGTTACCTGCAAGGAAACAAGTGCCGTCATCATTGCTATGCACCACAGGGTGAGCACCACCGGTTCGGCAAATTGACGCAAATGAGGAAGTGCCTTAAACCTGCATTCTATCTGAATTCCAGCTAGGGGGGGTTATGTCTGGTTGCACAGAGCTCAGTTGCTATGGTTGTAATTGTCTATGAGAATGAGAGACATAATATACTTAAGTTTATTACCTCAGTAAACATTTTCATAATGAGTATATGATCTCAATCGCTAGATTTAAGCCTTCTGCAATTTATCGTGATGTTCATTGTTTGAATTCAGGTCTCGTTGATTTTAAAATCAGGGATAAAGCAAAGGAGCGTTTAGGGCGTGGCTATGGCGTTCGGTTGTACGACAAGACACTTAAAGGAGTTGGCATTTCACTTTTTTCCAGAAAGTAACGTTACATTTTGTTTTACATTATGTTTTAAAACTGTTTGTCGTTAGCATCCCTCTCGTCTAAAATCGTCACATCCACAACCAAGATGTCTGCGCCCTTAACGGCAAATTCGATGACCCAAATCAGATCTTAACAAACCAATGGGTGACATCACAAATGGCTCCAGTAATATACAATCTATGCTTTGCACAAAAGAATATTTCTGCTAGTAAGAATGCACCTAAAACAACCATTAATTGGATCATCAAGAACTTCAAGGAGAAATGTTCAAATGTTGTGAAGTTGGCGTCAGGGCGCCCAAGAAAGTCCAGCAAGCGTTAGGGCCATCTCTTAAAGTTGATTCAGCTGCGGAGCCCCGGTTATCTTTTGAAACAGGTTTATATTTACCAATTCTATATGTTGGTTCAGAGGAAATAATGTGTATAAAAACAAAATTTAAGAGGAATCAGCGCAGTTGCAAAAATTAGTGAAATCAAAGTTACATTGATTAAATCAAGTAGGTAAGTGGACTCAGGTAGGTGTCAGATAGCTCAGTGGTTAAGGAGTCAGACTTTTAGTCGGAAGGTTGCTGGTTCAATTTCCTACTTTGGCAAATGTCATTGTGTCCTTGGGCAATGCACCTAACCTTAGGTTGCTCCAGGGGTATGTCCAGGTACTTACTGTAAGTTGCTCTGTTTAAGAGTGTGTGCTAAATGACAAAAAATAGTAAATATTGGGGTAGCAATTTAACCAATGAAAGGAGAGCTCTTTTGGAAAGTTTTTAGGTGGTATTTAATAGAGATGCGAACCCTGATCCTTTTAGCCTTACACCTTCATTTTACAGTAAAACACCACATGCTGGGAAGAAAGCAGTTTGCCGGATCAAACTTAAAATTATACTTTTTCAATAAAAACACTAGGCAGACAAGTGATATGGCACAGGGAGCCTGCTTGGTAACTCTCCGTTAAGCTTGCCTGTCAGATTAAACTAAAATCATATTTTTTAAATAATACATGCCTTAGGGCTGGCAGCGATTATGCCTCTAGTTTACTACAGTACAGGCTTCATTTATTTGACTGGAGGATGAGTATTATAGGTATTATAAGTATTTTCCTTGTCATAGTAATTTAACAGAGCGATAATCAATAAAATGTGTAGAAAGATATATAAAGCGGATGCAGAAGCAGCTTTGAGGAAATATGCAATAAAATGTAGCAATAATATGAGACAAATCCCACTCATTGCATTGATGTTCCTGTATAATATAAGATATATAGCGGATGCAGAAGCAGCTTTGAGGAAACATACAATAAAATGTAGCAATAATTTGAGAAGAAGAATCCCACTCATTGCATTGAGGTTCCTGTATAATTAATACGGAATCTCTGTTCAATGACCAGCATTTAGTCAGCATCACCACTTACTAAATATATTAAATGTCTAGAAGTGTTTGTTATGTTTCTATAAATGTTATTCTATATTGTTTGGTATTTCCTAAGAGCTATGGACAATGTGAAAATGATGCAGTGAAGACCAAGTTATTCTGGGATTATGACAATGATTTATACAACTATAAAGAATTGTTTCACTGTAAAATGTAGATTTGTTCCTTGGTGGGAATGCGGCCAACAGTGTTAATTTAACTGAGAATGCAGGATGTCTTTGAATTACAATGTATGTAAACCAATGCCAGCATGACCAAATGGAGAACAACAGCCAGATATTTGTCTAAGGCCTTTTGTCTCAGTAAGAAGTGATACCGAAGCCATTTGGGCCTTGGAGAGAGATTGCCTAGACAAGCTGGCGCCAAATAACCAGTACTATTTATATTGTAGCCTTTGGTGAAATTCAAACTAATGCTACCTGTTTGGGCCAATAGGAAATCAGTATTAAGTTTTCTGTTGTGACATCATTCTCTGTATAAAAATTTATGTTATCTGATTATTGTCCGTTCTTTCTGCAGAAACAATACGCTTAAACTGTTGATTTTTAACATTAAAGTTTTTGCTCCATTTCTACACATTCCTTGGACTCGTAAATAAATGTGTTAATTGATGAGCACATAAATTAATACACGACACTATCAACCTGCATTCTATGCTGAGAAAATTCTGATTTATGGAATACCCCATCTAATCTCTCTGGTGTCCTATTGAGTCCTACACTCTAAAAACAACTGGTTCTTCAGCGGTTCTTCAGGGGTTCTTTGTGGTGGTTATGGTGCTATATAGCACCACTACCATTTAAAGAACCTGTAAAGCCCAGTTTGGTTCTTCAGCGGTTCTTTGGGGTGGTTAAGGTGCTGTATATGCTCTTATGGTTCTACATAGCACCATTTTTAAAGATAGGTGCTATATAGCACTTAAAGTGGTTCCCCTATGATTACAAGCCAATGAACCACTTATTATGCTATTTAGCACCATTTGTTTTTAGAGTGTACGACGATGACCTAGGAAAACCTGAGTCCTTGGACCACAACATATAACATGATGACCTTGTCCAAAGCCACTTTTACTACCCACAGCCCATTTGGCTTTCCTTGTTCCTGTATACCTGGTGGTGTAGCTGATCTGGACCTGTCTAAAAACTGGACACAGCTCACATGAACATCTGAACTCTCGGATCATGCCCCAGGACTTCTCACAGGACCTTAATGTGTACTGATAAAGAACTTGGCATTAATTGGACATGCACTCTTAAACTTTACCTCCAGCAAGAAGAGACTTGATTGAAGAGACTTCTCAGAGAACATCTGGAAAATGGTAGTTGGAGTCTGGGCAAGGCTATTAAACCATCTGAAAAAGGTTTAAGCTTCATCATTTCACTGTGCAGTGAATAATTTGCAAATAGAAAGCATTTAAATATCCCCAAGAGCGACAAGAAAAATAAAACAGGTACATGCCAACCCAAACCTAACATCTGGAGATTTGGCCTACCTTGCTGAATCTCAGGTTACTCTGCATGATTCAACAATACATCTGAATTGAAATGGAATTTATGGTAGCCTTGCTAGGAAGAATTCTGTGCTGTCAAAAACAAACTATAACTTTGCCAAAGACCACTTGGACAAACCTGAAGTTTTCTTGAAATCCATTCTCTGGACAATGACTCCAAAAACAGTCAAGAATGGGGGCAGGACTTGGGCAGTACATGCCAGACACCCCTCAAACCTTACTCAATTGGATGAGTTATGTAGGGAGTGGGCAGAAATTCCTCAAAACAGATGTCAAACACTGGTGGCTGGTGTTCATTTCCAGCATCTTCCTACTTCATACTGTTCAACTTTCAGTCTGCCTAACACTCTATTTCCTACTGTCTGAATGAAGGAAAAATATCTGTAAATAACAGATGACCGATTAGTTCTACAGAAGATGTTTACTCCAAGTTAATCTCAATGTGTAACGCCCAGCCCAGTGATGGCTGCTGTTACCAGAGACTAATGAACTGAGAACTGGACTCATGTATATGTTTTAGTCATTTTTATGTTGATATTCAGTGCATTGCATTTTGTTTTCAGTTTATCCTCATTTACATGTAATGTCCCTTTAATGCATGTGACACCTCTCTCTGATTTGGGCATCTGTTACAGATAGGTGTTAGGTTAGGTAAGGCTGGTATCTTGTAGTTCAGTTTAATTAATGATTACGTACAGCCATGTCCTGTTAATTAGTTACGGTTCCTACATATATGGTGCCCAGATCAGAGAGAGGTTGTTGGTCATTGATATAGCATTATCTTTGTGCAAACTCGCTTACACCGTACCCTGCAACCTGCTGTATGTGAGTCTCCGGATCTTTACTTCCAAATAAAACTGTTGCTACTTCCATCTACCGTCTACCTGTTGAGTCTCCCTCTCTCCACACACAACAACGTGACACAATGATGTGCCAGAAGCTATTGAATGAAGGGTTTCACATATTTCCGACCACATGAAACCTGAATTTTCGTTGAATTTACCACTTTTGTTATATCCAATTAAAATATATCATATGATTTTATTTACGTCCTTTATTTGCAATGTCTTTATTACAAACTATGGATTAGATAAGGATTTTAGGAGTTTATATTGATATTTTATACAAAAACCATGACAAACCCTTTAGGGTTCACAAACCTTCAAGCAGATCTATGTATGTTTTCTGCTTTTGTATGCTTTAATGCAAGATATAAAAAGGTCGATGAGATTTTGCTGTCAAGGCAGAGCACCGGGTGGGATGCTGCAGCAGTACATGTAAACCTGAAGTATCGACCAGGCATAAGTCATGTTATTTATTCAAAAAACAGAGCTGGGCTGAAATGAGAGGGTTTGATTTAGAGAGTGGACCGAGGAAGAAAGGGGAGTGGTAAAGAAAAGGCCATCGTACTTAAATAAGGTTCCATCTTCCTAGCATGGTGATTAATATAGACAAAAGGTCTGAGCTGTTCATAGACTGACTTGCACCAGGCTCTACTGTAATTGTGTTTGCCTCACAGCTTTGCCATAAATTATAGAAGCGAAAGCTGTTGGCATGAAAGAGGTAGAGGAAATATGGCAGGCTTTCCTACATGAGAACGGTAGGGGGAAAAGGCCTCTCTGTGTCCCCTTTCTCATTTCTAACCTCAACAACAAATTGAAACAGAGTGCAAATTTAATTAACAGAGCGGAGAAATCAAAAGGTTGAGGAGAAAAGCACTTCCACGAGGGGGCAGTCACACCATAATCTTAACAAATGTGTAGAAACAGGACAGTGAAGTAATGTGATTGGAACAAGGTTTCTGTTTGTCTATGAAATATAGGGGCGCAGATGGCTCAGTGGGTAGGGAGTCAGACTTGTAGTCAGAAGGTTGCCAGTTCGATTCCCGACTGAGATGTCGTTGTGTCCTTGGGCAAGACACTTTACTCTAATTGCTCCCAGGTCGTGCTGTAAATAAGAAATTGTTCTTAGTCAATTAACTGGTTAAATAAAAATAAAATAAATAAATAAAGCCACTTGACTTGGGTAGCTCAGTGGTTAGGGAGTCAGATTGGTGGTAACCTTAATCAAGGCACTTTAACCTAAGTTGCTACAGTGGATGTCCCTGTATGTTTTAACAACATTAAAATCTGGAGTCAAAAAGTGTAATTTAAGGAAACTGAATTTCCCACATACCTATTGCTCATCAAATCCAGCGCTAATACATGGCAAGTTCTATAGTTTAGTCGAGGGAGAATTGTTCAATAATTTCGAATGTGAAAGGGCCAAATCGTTCACATATTATTTCCCATTTTCATTTGAAATACACCTGTAGTCATTGTTGACCTTTACAGGAAAGGGTTGCTGTGCCTGGCTAATATGTTTCCTGCTTGTTGCCATAGGCTACAGTTTTTAGTAATACCCCTGAACATAAACGATAAACAAGACTACAAACCCAATGTTGTAATGGCAGATCCTGCCTGAATAGCAGGACATTTAAAGAAATATATACCATACATCATAATTGTAGTATACACTTTTCATTCTGAAGTAATTCCATTCCTAACTGTTCAAAATTTTCTGTGTAAGTGTGCAACACTAAATATTAAACAGGATTTTACAAAGGAAAATACAGTAAATGATACATATGAAATGCAGAGTGACATGATCTGTTGATATATAGATACATGTACTTTGTACAAATAGTTTTTGTATGGATCTAAAACCAGATGTTTTATATACAGTTGAAGTCAGAAGTTTACATACACCTCAGCCAAAGACATTGAAACTCAGCTGTTTACAATTCCTGACATTCAATCCTAGTAAAAATTCACTGTTGTAAGTCAGTTACAGTGCCTTGCGAAAGTATTCGGCCCCCTTGAACTTTTCGACCTTTTGCCACATTTCAGACTTCAAACATAAAGATATGAAACTGTACTTTTTTGTGAAGAATCAACAACAAGTGGGTCACAATCATGAAGTGGAATGAAATGTATTGGATATTTCAAACTTTTTTAACAAATAAAACAGAAAATGGTGTGTTCAGGGTGATGAGCTGTGTTGCTTTTACGCCAAACATAACATTTTGCACTGTTGCGAAAATGTTCCATTTGGGTTTCATCTGACCAGAGCACCTTCTTCCACATGTTTGGTGTGTCTCCCAGGTGGCTTGTGGAAAACTTTAAACAACACTTTTTATGGATATCTTTCAGAAATGGCTTTCTTCTTGCCACTCTTCCATAAAGGCCAGATTTGTGCAGTATACGACTGATTGTTGTCCTATGGACAGACTCGCCAACCTCAGCTGTAGATCTCTGCAGTTCATCCAGAGTGATCATGGGCCTCTTGGCTGCAACTCTGATCAGTCTTCTCCTTGTATGAGCTGAAAGTTTAGAGGGACGGCCGGGTCTTGGTAGATTTGCAGTGGTCTGATACTCCTTCCATTTCAATATAATCGCTTGCACAGTGCTCCTTGGGATGTTTAAAGCTTGGGAAATCTTTCTGTATCCAAATCCAGCTTTAGACTTCTCCACAACAGTATCTTGGACTTGCCTGGTGTGTTTCTTGTTCTTCATGATGCTCTCTGTGCTTTAAACGGACCTCTGAGACTATCACAGAGCAGGTGAATTTATATGGAGACTTGATTACACACAGGTGGATTCTATTTATCATCATTAGTCATTTAGGTCAACATTGGATCATTCAGAGATCCTCACTGAACTTCTGGAGAGAGTTTGCTGTACTGAGAGTAAAGGGTCTGAATAATTTTGCTCGCCCAATTTGTCCGTTTTTCATTTGTTAAAAAAGTTTGAAATATCCAAGAAATTTTGTTCCACTTCATGATTGTGTCCCACTTGTTGTTGCTTCTTCACAAAAAAAATACTGTGCTTCTTCACAAAAAATACTGTTTTATATCTTTATGTTTGAAGCCTGAAATGTGGCAAAAGGTCGAAATGTTCAAGGGTGGCGAAAACCTTCGCAAGGCACTGTAGGATCACCACTTTATTTTAAGATCATGAAATTTCAGAAAAATAAGTGTAACTGGGTCAGGTTTGTAGGCCTCCTTGCTCACACACACTTTTTCAGTTCTGACCACAAATTTTCTATAGGGTTGAAGTCAGGGCTTTGTAATGGCAACTCCAATGCCTTGACTTTATTGTCCTTAAGCCATTATGCCACAACTCTGGAGGTATGCTTGAGGTCATTGTCCATTTGGAAGACCCATTTTCAACCATGCTTTAACTTCCTGACTGATGTCTTGAGAAGTTGCTTCAATACATCCACATAATTTTCCTTCCTCATGATGCCATCTATTTTGTAAAGTGCACCAGTCCCTCCTGCAGCAAAGCACCCCTACAACATGATGCTGCCATTCTTGTGCTTCACTGTTGGGATGGTGTTCTTCGGCTTGCAAACTTCACCTTTTTTCCTCCAATCATAACGTTGGTCATTAAAAAGGACTTTTGTTAAAAAATATTATCTCCCCATGTGCAGTTGCAAACCATAGTCTTTTATATGTCAGTTTTTGGAGCAGTGGCTTCTTTCTTGCTGAGCAGCCTTTCAGGTTATTTCGGTATAGGATTAGTTTTACTGTGGATGTAGAAACCTTTGGACCTGTTTCCTCCAGCATCTGGGTACAATTGGTTGTACAGATAATTTAGAAATTGCTCTCAATGATGAACCAGACTTTGCTGATTTTAGATTTTCCCAATATGTCAAGCATATAGGCACTCAGTTTGAAGGTAGGCATTGAAATAAATCCACAGGTGCACCTCCAATTGACTCAAATTATGTCAATTACTGTAACTTAAAGCTTATAAAGCCATTACATAACTTTCTGGAATTTCCCAAGTAATCCAACTTAGTGACCCACTGGAATGCTGATATAGTGAATTATAGGTGGAATACAATTGTTGGAGAAAGGTAGATGTCCTAACCGCAAACTATTTTGTTAAAACGTCATCTGTGGTGTGGTTGACACTGACTGTGGATTTAGTTTTAATGACTTCAACCTCAGTGTATATAAACCTCCCACTTGAAATGCAACCACAAATAAATTGATCTTTATGAACTAAATCTTTCTTAACAAATTTCTGCTAATTATGATGTACTGTATGTGCTGTTTCATAACTTCAATCATGATTCAGGTATAATTCCTTTCGGTATGGCATGTTCATTTGATTAAGACATGGTTTTCTTTCAGCTTTATGCTGCTTTAGGCAAGTCTCACGAAACTCACTTGTGCCTGTTCAGCTGTTGAGTGATACCAAATAGTGATGGGAAGTTCAACTCTTTTTACTGACTCTGATCTTTTTGAGTCATCCAATAAAAACGATGGATCTTTCGGGGAATTTCATTAATTTGAGTCAGTAATGAACAAGAGCATGCCAGACCGCACTACCAGAGAAGGACGTTGCTCACCGTTCAATTTAAGTATTACATACGACTTACTCGATCTCGAGTTTGTTTACCTTAAACGTACAATATTTAGTTTTTGGGCGCTAAAGGTCTCTCAATAAAAACAAAAGCAAAAGATGTACTTGGATGACGTCAGGAAGTAGCGTGGGATCATGGGTTTGTTATCGTCGTCAACGACAACCTTCCAATCTAGCGTCTCCGGCAGAAAAAAAATTCACTGACAAAGTAATGTATTGTTAAAAATATTATAACTTTATTCACGTTATGTTTGCCGGTTCCCTGAAACTTAGAACAATTACAGCAGTCAAAGGTTATATGACGCCATTGACGGAAGACAAAATGAAACGTCTTGTGTCTTCGAATTATATTACAAATTTCTCTGCATTTTAAAGTTGGTGGAAAAATTTTGGATAATGTAAGTACACAACTAAGAAATATATATAATATAGGTAAAGTGATGTTTGCTTTTTTAATGCAAAGTACGTCTTTTGTTATTGTTTTGGAAAACTACATATTGTACCTTTAAGCAGAGTCTGGGTTGTATAAGCGATTTATATTGTTCTATTCTATAATCAGTATGTTACGTAAGGGCTTGAGCAGTATGTCCTGTATGGGCAATTACAATAGTTAATTAATAATTAATTAATTAATGCAACCTGCATACAACTATCCATTAAAACATATCTTTACGCTGATGCAGCTTGATTTATTTGATCTTTGCAAACATTAAACAAACAGCCGTTGGTGTCAAGGGCACTGGGTTGGAAGACCGTTTATAAATTCTGCATGTGGTCATGACACAGCTGTTTCCAGTCATTCAATTGAACGGTACAATTGAATGGCTAACTAAAAAAGGATTCACAACTCTCAAGTCAATAAAAAGAGTCAAAATGAACTAATTGTTCATGAACTGCACATCACTAATACCAAAGTAGTATAAGACATCTTGTGCACTAAGAGAGATGTAATCTCATGGTGACAGGAGTTTTTCTTGTGTTGACAGGGGAACTGCAGACTGTCAGATAATGAGATAAAAACGCTGGAATACCTTGCATAATGATACATCAATTAGTAGCGATTCTATCGCTATAGGGACTGATGTGACAGAAGAGAAAGCAGAGCCATGACTGGCTGTTTGCATTTGCTGAGGCCAGACACTAAAAGGCTACAACGGTGTGCAGAGATGAGGAGTGATGGGTAATGAAACCTCAGTTACCTCCACCACCATTCCCAGGGACTGCGGCTGCTCTAATTGTATCTGGAGATGCATCAGTGGCCCGGTTCATACACTACCCAGTTGAGCAGCACATTAATCCATCAGTCAATAAAATCAATAGATCTGCTTTTGCATGTCAGAGATGTAGTTTGTAGAAGGTTGTCTCATCTGTTGTTTGTCGGTGCTTCCTGATGTTTAACTTTAATTTGTGATAATCAATTGGAGTTGATATGACAATGAGGTTGTATTAGGTTCATGAGATTGAGTTTCCCCCTTTTAAATATTCCCTTTGATTATACTATTGGAGAACCGGAGTAAAACATCTGCAGCTCATTTTGACCTCCTAATTAGTTGTTCTGCCCCATGGAACATTCCCCCCATTATTTGTTGATGCAAATAAGAACGGTTCTAAATCAACCTGCCTGGTTATAAAATGGTGAAAATAAATAAATATTGTGTTATTTACGATTTAGAACACATTGTTGTCCTGAAATGTTAATTTCATGCAACATTATGCCATTAGCTCCACCCAATATGTATATTTTATGGAAAGCTACTGTTTTAGGATCAGATGTCTAGAATAGACAGCATATCTTAAATAGCTACTGTAGATTCAATATTCATTATTTGTCAAAGCAAAACATCTACAGCTTTACGAAGCTTCCAAGGGTGACATCCTACAGCTCACGTCACTAGACAACATACACAAGAGGCAGTTCTGCAATTTATTTAAAAGATCTCTAAAATATTACAATGTATCACCCTGAAACCATAGGAAGATAAACTGATTTACACATTTTTAGTATGCAAAATGATCACAATTATTTATGGTGTGTGTTTGTCTTATTGTAGCTTTTTCATGCACTTTTATTTAATCCTGTTATGTTTTTGCAAAGAATCATTTGAAAAATTTCAAAAAACTTTGGTAAAGAACGGTCTTGAGTATTTAACATTAAAAGTCCCACAGTCATAATCACAGCATCATTATTGTCTCTGAATACAAAAACATCTACTCTGAATTCTGGAAAGTCTTAACTAAATGAAACAAAGAATTACATTTTGTTCAGCTGAAATGAACATTAATCAGGGTTAAATAGTATGGTATCACGGAAGCATAATAATGTGTCTCTAATGTAAATTTTTCATGTCAATACCCTTTATATCAAGATTCTCTCTGCTTAGGGGTCTGCTTGGCGCAAGTGGGCTAAATCGCTGCATTGCAGGACAGTCTATGTTATATAGATAGTCAGTGGTTTGAGCGTTACTATGGGTTCTCCGGCTTTCCCTGGACCTCCAGAATGAGGCAGCGCAAATTAGCATAGCGCTGCCCAGGATTTGGGATAGAATCATCTACCTTGCCATTTCGCTTTCCAGTGACTCGTGTGCAGATTAAACCCCTGTAAATTCAATCACAGAAGTATATTTGATGAGCGTAACCATCCCACACGTGCTCTGACTAAAGGCTTACGTGTTGGATGACCGTGCAAAAAATGTTTTAGATTTTCTAATTATAATTTGGAACCATATTCACAATATGAAAATCCTGAAAAATAACTCTAGCAGAAAATCTTACTCAATTAGTTCCTGTGCAAATCCTATAACAAACGCACAAACAGATTCCTAAAATAGCTTACTAAAACCGTTTTAATTTAATGCATCTTGTAGGGTCCTATTATAATAAAAAATCCTGAAGGACTATTTAACTACCGGTAGTTCTGCATGTTGTAGTTTTAGGGAAAGTTTCAAACAAAAGCAATGGTCCAGCAAGTACTGTAGACTATGTCATTACGCCGGTAAGTCATGACTCATGCTGTTCTGATATGGAATCCCAGAAATGACAAAAGTCAGAAAAAGGTTATCTGATGAGTAAAATTATTAAAATGTATTTAACAAAAATGTAATTTAACTTTTATATTTCCTTTGACTCCCATCAGTCAATAAAATAAATTCAAATAATCAATCAATCAAATGTATTTTGTAAAGCCCATTATACATCAGCAGTTGACGCAAAGTGCTTTTACAGATAGATGTACCTAGCCTAGAACCACAAAGAGCAACAATGTGAAATGGCTGTCCAGGTCATCCTAGGTCATCATCCTAGGATTCAACAGGTCACTAGAGAGACTACATTCCATAAATCAGCTTTAACTCAGCATAGAATGCAGATTGATACCTGTCCTTCAGGCAACAAATGAACAAATGAAGCCTGTATTATAGTAAACTAGGCCCCAGCCCAAGGAGATATAGAGGCATTATTGATGCCATCCCTAAGGAATTAATTATAAAAAAGTTTAATCTTAAATTAAAACATATTTGATTCTGTTCTTACATTTGTCATTTACTGGAAACTTTTCTTAACCCCTCACTTTTACTGTTTTCTCAGTCCTAGCATAGTTTATTAATTTATCTAATTTACTTCCCTATGCAACATTTGTTGAATATATTTACTTGTGAATATTTTCCATTTCCTTCTCATAATGAGAAGGGCTAGTCCAAAACCATGCAGGGAGTAGATTGGTCCAGGCTATGTGTATCTAACGTCAGTCTTGAATATAGGCTGCTGGAGCAATCGAAAATAGCGAGCACCAATCATCCTTGTTGTGGACAGTAGAGGTTTTTGGCACGGGCAAGCAGGCAGTCGCCTGGAGGCGGCATTCTTTTCATGACACATGGGGGCAGCATGAGCACTTTTCTATCATTTCACTGTGTGGGGAATTGGCAAATTGGCGCCTCCTGCAGCTGCAGGCGGCCCTTCTTGATGAGAATGTGGTGTGCACAAAAGCTGAGTGAGAAGGGGAAAAAGGGGAGGGGGTGCGGGAGAGAGTTCACGTCCGGGTCTCCCAAATTTAACGGATAAGGGGGCGAATTAACCATACGGGCAACTAGGCAAGTGCCAAGGGGCACTACAACTCTGAGGGGCACCAAGCAACCAATGTTTCTTCAAGCACCAGACTCAAGTTAACTAATTGACGTCTCACAAACTGTCTCAGTGACAGTGATTGACTGCCCGTGCTTGCGCTGTAAATCCATTCCACTTGCGTTATTTAGAAAAAGCCAATCTTTTCAGAAATCCATTTCATGCTTTACCCTATACACTATAGTAGGCTCGATTTGACTTCAGCGCGAAAGAAGACAATTGATATGAATGGTAAATATCCAAGGAGGTAGGCTTACACCCGGAAGTTGAAGCAGCCCTGTGTGAATTCTGATGCTACGAGGCTATCACCTTATGTTAGCATTCCATTCATTTCAGGGGTCACTTTGACAGCGAATAAATTTACATCCGAAGTGTTTAAAGACTCTATTTGTCCATTGTAAATTTCTAAAGAAACAGGACAATGTATAAAAAGCTCCATTACATTGTATCTTACGTTATTGCCCTGTAGCAGCCGTTTTTGTGAAAGTATGCTAACTATTGTGTCATAACCACACAACTTATGGTTGCACAGTAGAGAAATTACCGTAAGGTCCAGGTGAAGCTCGCAGGATATCGGGGGACGTGGAGGCATACAGTCAAAATTACAAAATAATTAATCAGAATACTTACCAAAAGTTGTTCCTGCTCCTACACTCTTTGACAACTCCTACTCACACTCTCCTTTCTCTGCAAGAGGCAAGATTCAGAATGATTCAGATTTCTCTTGGCACGGCTAAGATTAGAATTCCAAACAGCTTGAGGCTGTGCAGTCTGCTCGGCTATCACCGAAAAAGTGCTTCTAATTGACTTCACTTTCTCTCCATAGGAATGAATGGCAAGGTTTCGTCCATCTTGTATACTGTCATTGTAAACATCAGCTGGCTAGCTAGTTATCTATACTTTAGCCAGTAATGAGAACTTTCATTTAGACCAGATTAAACCAGTAGCTAATGTGGATCTGCAACCAGCCTACAGGTCTTTCTACTAGTCAACCTGGTGGTAACTAGCATGATATTATAGATTGTTTTAGCTTTATTAATTTGTTCTTTCTCATATAATAGCCGTCAATGGCTAGCTCTAACGATATTGCCAGAAGATACATTTCTGGTGTCATTATTAATCATTAACAGAACTGTACAATTCATCAGTACATATTCTGCACTAGGGCTGGGAGGTATACCGGAAAAAACTATATACCGGTCTTCATGTATATATCGTTTTTCTATATTCGTTACCGGTATTTTTTAATGTCATTCCGCCAGCTGCAACAACTGAGATTAATCTTATTTTGTAATAAACCGCGCCCCTAAAAACTTAATGCCCACTGCGTGACGCACACAAACACACGTGAGAAACAAACACCTGGAAGTTAAATAAATAATGAAAAAAAACTATGGAGGGTGCAAGTAGAATTATTTGCGCAGCAACAAGCGAAAAATGTGTTGTTAAAAAGGGTGCAACGTCGATAGTGTGGACATGGTTTGGTTTTAAGACCCCATTTACACGTACACGGGTATTTTGAAAAACTGAGACATCTCCCTTTGTTGGGGCCCTTTGTTTACACGCAAACAGAGAATTCGCCCTTGAAAACGATTCTTTATAAAAAACTCTGGCCAAAGTGGAGATTTTGCTAAACTCTGTTTCGCCGTTTGCATTAAAGGGGTACTTCACCCTACAGCTATCTGGAGGTGCTAGTAGCTTCCCCCAGACATTTGTAGAACAGTGAGATATGTTTCACCCATGCCTGGCTAGTGTAAGAGCAAGATTTGAAATTTTGCGGGGTATTTTCATACGATGACGTCACCGTGTGAGTCCAATGGACTTTGGAGATAGGAAAAATGAATGTAGGCAGG
>JACXGM010004055.1:0-39330 GCA_016801145.1 Umbra pygmaea | reverse complement strand
GGTGCCAGTGTCTGCCCCTGTCCCGGTGCCAGTGTCTGCCCCTGTCCCGGTGCCAGTGTCTGCCCCTGTCCCGGTGCCAGTGTCTGCCCCTGTCCCGGTGCCAGTGTCTGCCCCTGTCCCAGTGCCAGTGTCTGCCCCTGTCCCAGTGCCAGTGTCTGCCCCTGTCCCTGTGCCAGTGTCTGCCCCTGTCCCTGTGTCTGTCTGTCTGTTTGTGCTGTGTTTTTGCAGTTTCCTGTGTCTGCTGTGGTTCCGGTGCCTGGTCCGCCTTCACCTCGGCTTCCGCTTCTCCCTTGCTCGGCCGGACCTTCGCCTGCCCGGACTTGGCTGTCCGGTCCGTCGCTGCTGCCTCCGTCCTCCGGACCGCCGTTGTTTCTTCGTCCCTCTGGTCCGCTGCTGCTGCCTCCGCCCTCCGGGCCGCCGTTGCTGCTTCATCCTTCCGGCCCGTCGCTGCTGCCTCCATCCTCCGGACCGCCGTTGTTTCTTCGTCCCTTTGGTCCGCTGCTGCTGCCTCCGCCCTCCGGTCTGCCATGGCTCCATCCTCCTGCCCTGTCTACTTGTCTGCTTCGCCCTGGTGTGCCTCCGCCTGCCTGGGTCTTCTGCCACCTGGTGTCCTGTGGCGTGTTCACCGTTTGGCGCCTCAGGAGCTGCGCCTTGGGGGGGGGATTCTGTAACGTTTCCCAGTTCCCCTTCTCTGGAGACTGCCACTTCCTTGGTTTGTGTTTCACTGAACTACAATTCCCATTCCCCAGTGCTACTTCCTGTGGACTACAGCTTCCTAGTCAGGCCTCCTCAGAACTACATTTCCCAATACCGGACTCAATCATCCTGATTCTGAACACCTGCTCTCACTCACTGTATTTAAGCCACACAAACAGAGTGCCTCATCGCAAGGTATTGTGAGTATTAAACTTCCTGATTCTGAGCATTCCATTATGTATTGTTATTAAGGTTTTGACCTTTGCGTTGTATTATATTATTCTGCCTTGGATTTCCCCTTTGTGCTTTAGCCTATATTCTAGTGTTGTTGTTATTCTGGTCTGACCCATGCAACGTTTTTGTTATGTTCTGCCTTGATTAAGAGTCTGTACCGTTGCCAGTTAAAAGAACCTAATTATCCAGTTTTTAGAATAAACAGTGTTCTTTATACATTTTTGGAGTGTTCATTACAGTATAGAGTAGTTTTTCTTCTGCAAAACATTATTATTATTATTAGTTAAAGATTTCTTGTCTGGTAAACTATTAAATGAAAAATTATTCGAAATATGAATTGATAACTGACATTTGTGTTCAGGCACATTTCAAGAGCTTGTAATTCTGGTATATTTGGTGCATTTTAAAAGATCATATGCATCTAAACACAGGTGTCACAACGCAGGTTTTGTGGCGTTGCTGCAGGTGTAATTGCAGTTAGGTGGAGAGGAATATAGACCCGAATGCAGAGAGGTGCGGTCGTGATGTTTAATTAACATTAAGTATGTGGAACCCTTCTTGGTCTTAAATACAATATACAAAGTGTTTTGGGAACTGCACAACGAATATATGACATACTGTGCTCTAACACAGCAAAGATGCGATTCGAACAAGAAGCGTGTGCCTGGTTTGACACATAACGAGGTGAAGGCTCAATCAATAATGTACACTCACAATGTCCGTTAGTATCCTCAGAACAAAAGAAGAAAACAGGCTCCACAGACTTCTCCCATAGACAGGAGTAACAAACTCACAATAACATGTGCCGACCATTCTAATACACTGGGATTAAATAGGCATCTTGATTACCCACTACGCGCCAGTGTGGGTATTTACTCAGTGCATGCGTAATGAGTAACCAAGTGCCTACCACTCTCCCAGTGCCCAGAGGTCGGCGCATTAAACAAAACACATACATAAACACACAGTTTAAATAATAACAATAAGTACATATAGCAAATAGTCCATCACCCATCGTTTACCTGCCAAGACAGCACTATCCAGTCCTGAATGTCGTGACTTTGTTACCAAAAGCTTAACGGCATTCACTGTCTAGTGTGAAATTCTGATGAAATAAGTATTTATGGAAACATATTTCATAAAACTGAAATTCATTTGAAAATGTTTATTAAATATATGATATGAAAAACTGACACTTCTCCTATGTAAAACAATTGTAAATGTTATTTTAGATGTATTTAGCACTGAAACTTTAAAACAATTATGGTAAGGGGACATCATTGTTTGTTGAAGAACATTTTTAATAATAGATACAAATGTAAATATGTTGCTTGCATGATAATTATGGTAAGGGGACATTGTTTTTTAGTTGTGAAACAGTTTTAATAATAGATAAAAAATGAAATATGTTGCTTACATGAGAAAACAGATAGGTCCAACAAAGGCACATTACCATTGGCGTCTGTGAATGACTAAATTAAACTAAAGAAAAAAGAAGACCAAAGAGCATTCTACAGAAGAAAGAGAGAAAGCAATACAATTGCTTAGATTAGGAAGAGTGTACCAGAAGTGGAATAATCACTCAAACAAGGAGAATAGAGAAAAGAAACAGGCCAACCATCTTTGTAAAGGCGCTACAGAGTTCAGTGGCCAAGATTGGAGTAATGGAGCACCAGTCATCCATACCAAGAGCTCTACATAACACTGGCATATATGGGAGGGTGACAGGAAACAAGCCAATACTCAAACATTACCTTATGAAACTTTGCAACAGTCTATCTTGTTCTGATGAGATTATAATAAAGATTTTTTACCAGAACTCAAAGTGATAAGTGTTGCACAGTCCCAATGCCTCAAGACAGACCATCTCTACAAGGAAGTATGGTGTGGCAACATTATGCTGTAGAGATTCTCCTCATCGGCAGGGATTAGGCAACCTATTAAAATTCAAAGAAGAATGGGTGGAGCAGTATACTGGGAATACTGCTAAGCGTATCGGAGAAAAGTTTGGAAGGAAAGTATTTAGCAGTAGGACTATCACAAGCATAAGGCCAAAGCATTACTGGATTGGCACAACCACCAAAAGGTAAATGTTCTTTTGTTGTTAGAATACAAAACAGTTCATCTGTAATACTAGTTATGATAACTTGCCATGGTAAACATAACATAAATGCCAATACTTGAGACATTTCAGAGCATACAACCAAAATATTGATATTAGACAATTAATTTAATAATGAGATGGTTGTTTATTTGAAGACTTGCACATATGATTACATACTTTTTGATGGTTGTTCTTTAAAATTGAGTAAATCACCAATGGTTTACTTGTTGTGTCCAGGCTGTATAAAATTTAAAATATACAGTAGTACATATTAGGTATTAATAATAGGTATTATTACATCATATGGGTGTTACCATAGATAGGATTCCTGTTGTTGCAAAAAAGGTAATTTAGAATGGATATTACCATTGAGGTCTTCCAGAATGAATGTGGTCAACTGGAAGGGACTCTTACATTCTCTGCATTTAATGTACAGATTCCCCCTAATCATTTATCTAATTACCTTGCCGAAATAGTTTATTAGAAGATAAAGCTAAAAGTCAAGGCACCTAGGCTTCTTTAAAATGTTTCCTCTATCGTACCATGTGATCAATACTTGAACTAAAGGACTTAGGGGATGTAAACAGATTACTATGGTACAGACTTAGGCAATTGGCATTTTGTTTTTGTTTTGCTAAGGTAGATATTACAATTTTGATATGATGAGACATGGAGGGAAATGGAGCAGGGTCCATTTCAGTTTTTTTATTTCAGTCTTGGGGATGGTTTAGTGTTTTTCATTTTATCCAAGAGAGGGTTGTGTAATTTTAGAATCAATGACATTTCATTATCTATCAGACTTTTGGAGGCTATAAGACAATTCCATAAAAAATCCTAGCTACACTCTTGTTAAAATCTGAAAGGATTTGACAGTGTAAGCCGCAGATTTCAGTGTTCCAGAGAAGATATTCATCTTTGGGGTCATTGCTTGTTTGTGGGTTTATGATTGGTTTATATAATTACTTAGTCACAGTAAGTAATATAAATTATTATTGTCAATGTGTGTAAAAAAATAAAAAATCAATGACACTGGTTTTGAAAGGTGTTGGTGTGTGTATTTCCAGGTGGTCAGCCAGAAGCTGAGCACTGGTAGGGAGATTGGGGTACTGGGTTTTGTACAGGACACCAGTGAATCGTTTGAAAATTCCAAATGCTTGTTCTACAGATTTCTAATGGTGAATGCACTGCAATTGATAAGCTATGTGTAAAGTGATAATTTATATTGCATACAACTATTTAATAGTCTAGACTAGAGGCCGTAGGTTTCAATGTGTTCCACGTTATATTATTTTTCACACTGACATTTTGGTTTTGGTGATATGTCCGGCAAACTCCCCAACCTCTACCTATTGAGTGCCCAACTCTCCCTTCTTTGCCGTGTGTCTATACCTCAAAGGCAGTAGCCTAGGAGAAATGATAAAATTCTAGTTCTGGGCAAAATATTTTGGCATTGTGTTTGTGCCTAATATTTCAAAAAAAGACAACTAAACATTACGTGTCTTATTCAGGCAGTTTAAATATTATCTTTAGATGGGTAACAAACCTCATGTGTCAAATTATAGGAAAAAACTGTAGCTAGCAGGTAAATTTTGCTGCACAAAGCAAGAAACCTAACCCACTAGTCTTGTCACAGGTTTCCATACATATTTACCATCACATTCAAATGAGGCTACATTGAAATTGGACTATAGCTAATGTGATATCATCCAAGTCCAGGGCTGTAGCATGGCTTTGTGTCCAGTTGTCTTGACATTAAATCTGCTGAGAGTATTTGAGGAAATCAGAAAGAAAATGGACGCTCTGACGCTGTACACTATATGACGATGTGACGTACAGTACAATGCTTGTTATGTGACCCACTTTGTGCTGTTGTGTATTTTCACTGTGATAGCTCTACTCTTGCAGAGTGAATCAGACCTAACCATTTCACCAAACATCACTTAAAACAAACCTGCATTGAGAAGAACAAATCTCAGAAAAAAATTGCAAAGTTGACATCATTACAAGTAAATGTATTCAGTATACCGTCAGTTCTGCTTGAAGATTGTTCAAATAATTTTCTAATTGTAATTTAGTAAAATATTACATAACCAATATATAGGGTTTTATTTATTTTATTTGAATTTCAATGTGTATCCTTAAAAAAAGGTCATAATGTTATGGCTGATTGGTGTATAAGTTTGCTTCATTCATTCAAGTTGGTAAATAAAGTAGAGAGTAGTGATATATTGATTAAATATTGGTTGTTTTATGTAAATTGTTTATAACAGCCTAATTTGCCTCGTGTGCACTTCAGTCATTTACAATACAGATTTGCAGTGCAGCTCATATGAGATAACATGAATGTGATCAACATATAACACATTTCAATATGTATATGTTTTTGTATTTATAGTCAAATTGGTGTCCTGTACAAAGTAACTTTGGGATGACTGGGCTTTTTTATTTGATGTAATTTATATAAAATTACACTAGGATCTGTTAATAGACCTACATTAACAGCACTCAAATTATACAGTTTAATAATGCAATGTGTTTTGTTTATATTAATGATTATTCATCTTAAAATTGTAAAAGTGAATAGTTTATCCAACTTTTTACCACGACATCACTGTGGAGAATTGAGTGTGTCAGTTCAGTTTACTCAGCTTGTCCGTTAGTTTTGGTTTGCCAGGTTGGCAGGCAGAGAGTGTCAAGGGTCATTGCCTGTGTCGGAGATGCACTGTGTGAATAACTAGTTGTAACAGCTGCCAAATTGACCAGGCCAAGTGCACCCTGGCCACTGCAGCTAGAATCCGGAAGGGATATACTGGGAGGGGACAAAAGGGATTTGATGGGTGGCCACACCAATCCATTACATTGGCGATTAACAATCTGATCCCACTTATTGTCAACATGCTGCTCATCCCCTTTCACCCCCCCCCCCATGCAGATTTCATGCACAGTGGTGTGGAGACTGTTGGCCAAACATTATCCAGGGACGTGGGCTTTGTGTAGGTGTCATTGGTAGACGCTGTGTCTTAGCAGGGTACGCCACTTTTCCTGACTGGATGCAGACCCCATGATGTGGGATTACTCCTTGGTCCATTGTCTGTGGGTCTGCAGTCTTGGATTTGGGTGTGGGTATTCATTCAACAACTGTATTTGTGTTTTTCTGGAAGCTTGACAGGGACGCTCGGCCATTGTCCTACACTGCATACTGGAATGTACTTTAGAGTTCCGCCTGACCTTGGGGTTTTCTGCATGATTAGGTCAAGGCGAATTTGGTGTGTATAATTTAGAGATTTTTTGATTATCGCTCAGAGAATGTGTGCTTAACTATAGTCAGTCTTAGCCAGATTTCATGAATAGAACATTCATCGAGATTTATTTACATTTTTATTCATAATTTTAAAACTGTTTCCTACACCTGGCTCCAGTATTTTAAATTAGATCATTATTATGTTTTTAAAAGAGGCTGTACTGCCTCGGTATCAATACACCTTATTAGCAAATGCAACTTACGTGAGTCTTTGTGGCATGCCTTTGTGCTGGTGTCTGTTGTATCTGTGTTTATATGTGGCATGCATTATTATATTCTACCTTCAAATAACCTAACCAGGTATTGTGTCTGGACATAGCAAAGGCTAGCTAGCAAAATAGGACATTTTTAAATTTTGTGATGGTCAGTGCATGAAACACTCTTGAAAAATAATCTAAAGAGTTTATTGATTTGTCCCCATAGGAAAACACTCTCATGGTTCCTAGAAGTACCGCTTTTTGGTTCCAATGAGAACATTTTTTGTTGACACAACCCATTTTGGGTTCCATGTGTAATCGTCATTAGAAAGGTTTTATATTTATATGCTGTATGGTAATATATGTAACGAAAAATGTTTTTTATATTAATATATGCTATTATATGTAAGCAAAAAGGGTTCTTCTGGGAACCTTAAAAATGGTTCGCTGTATGCCAGAGTTGGTGTGATACTCTAGGCTATTGACTCTGGTCTACACATGCGTCCTGGCAGTGGGGGCTCGGCCGACTGTCTGTGCCCTTCCTCTCTGTCTCCCATTATCTGTCACCCAAGCTTCTGGTTCCTCCTGTGTTCTCAGTAAAAGTAATTACAGAATACCCCCCAGAAAAAAAAAGTTTGGGGATTTTTTTTAAGACTAGAAAATTAACACAAACCATGGACAATGGTGATGTTTACACCATGTAAAAGGATTTTTACAATTTTTCTTGCAACTCTCTTTCTGGTACAAAACTGAGCAAAATACAACTATTTACACTTTCTATGAAACTTTAACAAAGTAATATTGTTTTTTTATATATATCTTGCAAAAATGTCACTGATCTTAAAGGCCAGTTAATATGCGGAAATCAGTCAAATTGATGTGTTGAACAACAATATAAATGCTACAGTATATTTACAGTGTACTATTGGTCCCCTGTTTCATTCAGGTCCCCTGTTTTATGTATTCCCATCAGGGTGGGAAATTAACACCCGCAACCCGCCAAATGCGGGTAGATTTTCACATTGGCGGGTAACTTTTCCTAATCTACCAGCCACTCTGGCGGGTGAATTGTACAACATATGATACATTTTCTGTTTTTTTATTTGGCTACTTTAAACATTACTTGTTTCAGATTGGAGATAAACGCGTTGGACAAAAATGCGGAAGCTTACTCATTAACCATGAAAGACCCACTTCTGTCGAGGTGCATATTTGATGGGTTTTTCGCGGACCTAGTCTATGAGAACTCCAGCCTTGAGCTGCGGTATCATAAACATAGTGCGGTATTGAAGAAAAAAAAATCAATTTAGTTCCCAGTATTAAGCCTGAGTAGGCTATATTAAGTCAAGATAGAAATTATCATTGACAAAACGTGTATATTTACAGATATGGGGAAGTTGATGTGAATATGATATGATTTTATGTTATCGAAAAAAGCAAACCACACACAAACAGCGCGGAATGCTAAACGCTCATTGGATGATTCAGCTGTCACTAAAATCACTCGTTTAGTCTGCGATAATGATTGGATTCTGATAAACGCCGTTTTACCAGAGACATTTACACGCGCAAATTCCAACTTCTCAACTCTAACTTAGTTTATTAACAACGATTCTAATTCAAGGATCATACATCGCCATAATATGGTTTCTTATTATATTTAATGTTGTATTATGTTTCGTTTCATTATTGAAGAAGCACTTGCAACTTTGATGGGGGTCAGATGCCTCAGTGGTTAGGGAGTTGGACTAGTAATCAGATGGTTGCTGGTTAGATTCCCTGCTGTGCCAAATGTTGTTGTCTTTGGGCAAGGCACTTCAACCTAAATTGCTACAGGAAGAATGCCCCTGTGCTTAATGTACTGTAAATCACTCTGGATACGAGTGTCTGCTAAATGACTAAATTGTAAATGTAGTGTTCCTGTAGTTACTCTAAATCAATCTAGATATGAGTGTTTGCTAAATGACTAAATTGTAAATGTAGAGTTCCTGTAGTTACTCTAAATCAATCTAGATAAGAGTGTTTGCTAAATGACTAAATTGTAAATGTAGTGTTCCTGTACTTATTGTAAGTCACTCTGGATAAGACTGTCTGCTAAATTACTTAAATGTAAATCATTTAACCAATGCTTCGATATTTTTATTAGTAATCCCAGATGTTTTCCAAACAGATTATTACAAAATGAATTTACAAATGTATTTTATTTGATGTATGCCTATTGACAACTGAGGCTAAAGCTGCTCTTTTTATCAAAAAGGGACTGTCCACGTCATTATAAACTAATAAACTAAACTAAACTAAACTAAATGTGTAAATATTGTGGCGTACGTCAGGTGTTACAAAAGTAAAGTTTTACACCTCTCAAAGTTGAAATTGCCTACTGTTGCATATGTCATTTAAAAGTAGCTGACTAAAATATGGTATTAGGACATACAATTAGCAAACATATTAGCACAATAGGTCAATTATCTGAAAATTATTCACCTCAGACTTGTCTTCACTAAATATCCCTTTAGTAATTGACCTATATTAATATGTATTCATTGTGAATTTAATGTATTGAAGCAATATAGAATATAGTAATGTGTTTTCTTTTATGTATTTGAATTTGGGAAAAAGTGGCTGGTAAAAAAGTGGCTGATAAAATTGATGAACAGAAAATGTGCAATATGCATCCAAACAAAATTAGACAGGTACAAAATTTTAGGCACCCTTGTCATTTTGTTGATTTGAATACCTGTAACTACCTAGCACTGATTAATTGGAACACACAATTGGTTTGGTGAGCTCATTAATCCTTCATAAAAAACTTCATAAACAGGTGGATCAAATCATGAGAAAAGGTATTTAAGGTGGCCAATTGAAAGTTGTTGTTCTCTTTGAATCTCATCTAAAGAGTGGCAACATTTACCCTGGAAATCCCGAGTTCTCGCGAGAGCACAATTTGAATTTGCTCAGCAAGTTACTCTGGTACCGAGTAATTCTGCTCATTAACTGTGCCCTTGTAGCCGAGCTGCAAGAGGCGTGCCAGAGGTGTGTTAAACAGATGATGACACGACAGCGCTGCGACCTCGAAGTCATTAGTAAACATTGTAAGATCGCTATGGATTAACACCAGTTGTTTAAAACGACTTTGGCCACTACAATGAACGAGTTAGACTTGGCTTTTTACTAAAAGAGGAACAGAAGACGGCGCTCGAATCGTTCCTTTTTTATAAAATGACGTTTTTGCTGTTTCTGCGACGTGATACGGCAAGAGTGGCTCCGCCATAGGGGCTTAGCGAAAAACCACTGGTGATTGGTCGTAGTGTTATCCAATTGCGTACCTTAAGATTTTCAAATGCATGCTTGGTGCCGCCTCTCGAGTTGGGTCATTTTCATTATTCGATGCCAGACCCATATCTCCTCTGGATTTGGGTCTGGATTTTTCCAGGCTTGGCAACATTGGGGCCTCAACACAACTCTCAAATGACCTAAAAACAAACATTGTTCAACATTATGGTTTAGGGGAAGGCTACAAAAAGCTATCGCAGAGGTTTAGGCTGTAAGTGTCCACTGTGAGGAACAAAGTGAGGAAATGGAAGACCAAAGGCACAGTTCTTGTTAAGGCCAGAAGTGGCAGGCCAAGTAAAATATTGGAGAGGCAAAGGCAAAGGATGGTGAGAATGGTCAAAAACAGCCCACAGATCACCTTCAAAGACCTACGTCATCTTGCTGCAGATGGTGCATCTTCAACAATTCAGCGCACTTTGCACAAGGAGAAGCTGTATGGGAGAATGATGCGGAAGAAACCTTTTCTGCACACATGCCACAGAGTAGCTTGAGGTATACATACGCACATTTGGACAAGCCAGCTTCATTTTGGAAGAAGGTAATGTGGACTGATGAAACAAAGATGGAGCTATTTGGTCAAAACAAGGGGCGTTATGCATGGCGGCAAAATAATACAGCATTCTAAAACAAACAGTTACTAACCACAGTAAAATTTGTTGGAGGTTCTATCATGCTATGGGGCTGTGTGGCCAGTGCCGATACTGGGAATCTTGATAAAGTGGAGGGTCGCATGGATTCCACTCAATATCTGCAGATGCTTGAGAGTAATGTAGAGGAATCAGTCACAAAGTTGAAGTTACTCCGGGGCTGGATATTTCAACAAGACAACGACCCAAAACACTGCTCAAAATCTACTCTGGCATTTATGCAGAGGAACAAGTACAATTTTCTGGAATGGCCATCCCAGTCCCCAGACCTGAATATCATTGAATATCTGTGGGGTGATTTGAAGCGTGCTGTCCATGGTCAGCAACCATCAAACCTAACTGAACTGGAGATGTTTAGGTTTAACGGTCCAAAAGACCTTCATCCAGAATCCAGACACTCATTACAGGCTATAGGAAGAGTCTAGAGGCTGTTATTTCTGCTAAAGGAGGCTCAACTTAATATTGATGTGATATTTCTGTTGGGGTGCCCAAATCTATGCACCTGTCTAATTTTGTTTTGATGCATATTGCACATTTTCTGTTCATCCAATGAACCTCATTTCACTATCGAAATAATGTGTCCTTTAGTTATTTGATAGATCAAAATGAAATTGCTGATCCAAACACCCACTTTTAGAAATGAAAATTATAGAAATTTTGCATACATCTGTATACAAGCATACCACAAAACAATTAAAGAGCATTACCCCACACATCCATAAAACCTACTACTATAGGGTGAGTGTCGAGTACAATTTCCAATTTTTTTTAAAAGAATGGTTTCATATCAAAATCTTCATTAAGACCCTGTGGAGACATTGTATATAAATAATGAATAGAAAAGGTCTCCCATTGGAGAAGCCTTTTATCATGATCTCCCCCTCTAGGTGGTTTTTAACCCGCTCCACCCCAATGTATTTAAGGCCACTGACCATATGTCCGGCTAGTTTAAAATGAGCGGCTACGGGACTGCGCTCATCCCCTATTCTAATGGTACTTCTGTTCTCACTGATTCTGGTCCGTAGTGCTCTCATTGTTTTGCCTACATATGCTAGGCCACATGGGCAGCAGATTAGAAGAATAACATGTGTAGTGCTACATGTAATGACACGGCAAATGGATTTATCTTGCCAGTGTATGGATTATTAAAACTTTTACATTGTTTGTTTCTCCACTCACCCTATAGTAGTAGGTTTTATGGATGTTTGAGCTAATGCTCTTTAATTGTTTTGTGGTATGCTTGTATATATGGAACTGTTCCTCCCAATGATTGTCTTCCTTTTCGTTTTCTTCTTTGTGGATAGCATTGCTATGTATTTCATTGGAGATATTTAATTTTAACAGCTTGTTTTATGAGATGTATAAGTCTGTTTAAAACTTGTATGAAAGTGTCTACCATTTGCCTGAAGTAGACGCAGCAAGGTCGAAATGTTGTCTTTGTATTAAATATGGGAGCTTAAAGCAGTGTTGCGGACATTACACATTTTTCTATCTCAGTATTTCTCATTTGTCCTCCACCTATCAGAAGGTGGGATGTGCACACAATTATATACAATTGAGAATCTGACACAACAGTACGTTTATAAACTAGACAGATGTAATAATTATCTACGTAGTGGAATTTTCAACAATATCAAGATACAGGTGATAATTATGTAATTAATCTATTAAGTCTGAGGTAAAAAGCTGACAGTTTAACATGAAGCCCCTCAACTGTGTAATTCACTTCCTGATTGCTACCAAAAATATACAAAGTGTCACATTTCAATTTTACAATCAGGGCAGGCATTGATTACAGGCCGAAGGAATCCGACAGCCAGAATGTACTCTAGATTAAATGTATTACATTATTCCTGTATTATACACAATATCGGAAGGTATGAATAGCTAAAGATGTTCCTTAGTGCTTGATGCTGACATTTATCACATCCCTTTTATTTGTGACTTTCACTCAAAAATGTATTGTGGGAGCAATAGATTTTTGATTCAATGTGTCAGGTGTAATTGTTCATCATCTGGTTTCTTGATTGTTTGTTCTTCGTTAGTTTTACGTGATTCGTTTTGCTTGTAATGCCTGCTATTAGGCTGCAGGGTACCCCACTCCCCATGCGCCCCTAAGCAATTGTGTGGTTTTCCTGTTGGGGTACATTGCTACCCAACACCTCGGCCACGTGTTGGTCCTCTGGGAATAATATGAAATGCTGTGATCACCTCCTGGCCACTGCAACGCAGTTGTCCTCCAAAGCAACAACAATCAGATCCCCCATTAAACTAATAAAAAAATTTTTTTCAATAATCTCGTAATTTCTTTAGCACCTAGGCACAAACCTATACTGCCTTGCTTCTTCGTCGCCCTACTGACTCACACATTGCTACAGCTTTGATTTCTGATGTTTATGCATCTCCGCCCATAATCTTGCATCAGCCAATAACAATATATATCAAACGGACAAGTTTAATGCTAAAAGATTTTGGTTACACTTTATTTGGAGAGTCTGAAATTCCATCTGTAGGTGCTCTACAGATAGTTTGTTGATAGTCATATCATTAACAAACTATCTGTTGATAAGCAACTAATTGTGTAGTTTAACGGTAGGGGTAAGTTTAAAATATGTTTTAGGGTAATTGTTAAGGTTAGGCTTAACATTAGGGGACGGGTTAAGGTTAGGATTAGGGTTAGGGTTAGTAGATAAGTTTGTTAATATGTTGTTGATAGTCTGCAGATAATCTGTAGAGCATCTACAAATATACTTTTTGTACTCTCAAAATAAAGTGTTACCAACATGTTTTTTAAACATTCACAGCTGTGGCCAAGGGTGGTCCAACCGCTTAGCAGCTGCAGTTTGAATCTGAGCCAATCCTCTTTACACAAATAATATAACTTTATTTTTTACAGGTTTCATGTACATCAGGTTAAGATTCATTACTAGTACTAGTACTCAGTTACACAAATAAGCATGACCTAAAATGCACAAGCTTTATATTAATGACTGACCAACGTGTTTCCACTGACAAACACTATGGAAGCACAATGTGTAATGCCATCATTGTAATGCCTGTTTGAATTGCAAAATATGCACTGCATAGTGTAGGAAATCATCAAACACTGTTTGAGATTTTCTTCTGCAGCTTTTGGAACCTGGTCACTGAGCGAGAAAGTAGTTTTGTTTTCACTCTTTTAAATTCTACACAGTGCACTTTTAATTGATGTAATCTTTGAAAATAGGCAATTGTGTATGACATAAACTAAGCTATTAGCTGACTTTGGGTTAAACTACTGTACATATTTATGTGTTTGGCTGATGTGAAGAATAGGTAGAGTTCATTATACTGTGTCCTGTATAGCCAGAAATCCTTAAACATCAGCCTGTTTGGCAGCAGTGCCCCAAGTCCATTTCCAAGGCACATTTGTCCCTTTTTCTATGTATTAAGCTAGACAACCAGCCTGTCTAGAGGATAATTCATAGGTTGCTATGGTTCAGAGTCCTTAATGCCTATTATACAGGCATGACAATGAGGTTCCCAGTTTCCAATCAAAAGTAATGACACTCATAAAGGCCCAGATTGCAAAGGCGGAGAATTACTCTGGCTTCAATTGAAACATGCCATTCTGTCTAAGCTTAACAGAAACAATCCCCAATTGTCTTAAGTATCACTTGCATGTACAGAATCAAAAATGGAGTTATATGAAATGTATAACGTTAAGTTATACACATATCGCAACTAGGGCCAATATATTGCACTTGATAATATATTTTTAATGGTGTTTAAAAGGAATTCAGGTCTGTAAAGCTGCATTACAATTTTTATTTAGATCAAAGTGAAATATTGTTTGGATTGTTCTGCTTAGGTTTATATCATGGATATTGATTACTTATTCATTGGTGGTTTTTGGTTGTCTTGGGTAGGAAATTCAGTTTTGTTATTTCAAAGGCAATACATATTTTAATTACATAAATGACAAATAAAATCCCTTGGGATTGCTAGCAGGTAGAATCATGAAAAAGACTGCTTGGCCCAGGTTGATGGAACATTTAGTTTGGGAATTGCAAAAAGGAAATTAGACCTGTGAGTTAAAAATGTACAATAATAGCCTAAGGTACAACACTCACCTATATAGGCCATTTCAATTTGGTCCACAGCCATTTTCTTTTACATTCAGGTCAGTAATTAATGGGAACCAACTCAGGAATTATCCCCAGTTATCCACAGAACTGCTGCTAACCAAATTTAGCTTCTAGTTCAGGGCCACTGGTCTTTGACGCAATGTCCAGATATAACATAAAGATGCCATCAATGTCCAGATGTAACATAAAGATGCCATCAATGTCCAGATGTAACATAAAGATGCCATCAATGTCCAGATGTAACATAAAGATAATAACATCCTTAGCGGTTGTATTTCAGAGTTGAGCTTCAGAAATACTGAAAATGTAGCTTGCGTGGACGCTACCTCACTACTGTAAAGCTATTTGATTCAGAAAACAGCAACGCTACGACCACGCTACTGAGAAATGTAATTAAACTAGTAACGGCGCTACTTGTAGCGACGCTACTGCCCATCACTGGATACCATCAATGTCCAGATGTAACATAAAGATGCCATCAATGTCCAGATGTAACATAAAGATGCCATCAATGTCCAGATGTAACATAAAGATGCCATCAATGTCCAGATGTAACATAAAGATGCCATCAATGTCCAGATGTGACATAAAGATCTAAGGGACTGTCCATTAAAATAGAATGTTTAATTCATAGTAAAATTAAGCTAATTGGCATCATGATATAGGAATCCTTGTAGATCCTACTGTACATCATAATATAGCCATCCATATACAGTACATTGCATTTATTACAGTACATAAATTGTTAATATTGTTATTAAATAATGGTGTTGTGGCCTCAGTTGGTCCCACGCTCTAAGTCTCTGCCTCCATTACACATGTACTGTACAATGACCGACTCTTTTACCTTCTTTTCTTTAGCTTAATGTCAAATTAAACAAAAAGCATGTCTACAAAATATTTAACAAATGTAAAGTAATAACATGTAAAATATCTCACAAAAGTGACTACACCCCTCACATTTTTGTAAATATTTGATTCTGACTTTTCATTTGACAACACTGAAGAAGTGACACAGCTGAGTGTACAGCTTGTATAACAGTGCAAATTTGCAGGCCCCTCAAAATAACTCAACACACAGCCATTAAGGTCTAAATCACGGACAACAAAAGTGAGTACACCCCTAAGGGAAAATGTTCAAATTGGACCCAAAGTGTCAATATTTTGTTGCCGCCATTATTTTCTAGCACTGCCTTAACCCTCTTGGGCATGGAGTTCACCAGAGCTTCACAGGTTGCCACTGGAGTCCTCTTTCACACCTCCATGATGACATGATGGAGCTGGTGGATGTTAGAGACTTTGCGCTTCTCCACCTTCCATTTGAGGATGCCTCACAGATGCTCAATATGGTTTAGGTCTGGAGACATACTTGGCCAGTCCATCACCTTTACCCTCAGCTTCTTTAGCAGGGCAGTGGTCGTCTTGGAGGTGTGTTTGGGGTTGTTATGATGTTGGAATACTGCCCTGCGGCTTAGTCTCCAAAGGGAGGGATCATGCTCTGCTTCAGTATGTCACAGTACATGTTGGCATTCATGGTTCCCTCAATGAACTGTAGCTCCCCAGGGCTGGCAGCACTCATGCAGGCCCAGATTATGACACTCCTGCTGTTGCTCTTCGCATAAATGAGCAGATACCGGTCCTGCTCCATGCTCTTAAGTCTGTACTGGGAAACAGAGCAAACCTGCTTGCGACAGCACGTATTAATGTGCCATCGAGAGAGAGTCTGTAGCCACCACCTGAAAAACCGTTCCTTTGTGGGGGTTGTCTTGCTGTTGCCTCTCCAGCAGGGGCGGACTGACCATCAGGAGGATCGGGAGTTTTCCCGAACGACCGGTCCATTCCAGGCCATCACATTTTACTTTGACGGCCGGTCGGACGTATTAAAACAAGTGACAGTAGGCTGAAATGGACTGGCTGTTGCATTCGAAAAACTGCGCTCTGCCCCGGCCGTCACATCGAGAGAGAGTTCCTCTATATTCAAATGAGGAGAAACCCAGAGTGAATGATTGACGAACACGGGGAGCGACAGATACAGCGCACACGCGCGCGCCACCCCCACCCCCCCACCGCCGGCCGCTCCATACAAAGTCCCGGGCCGAATTTTTGTCCCAGTCCATCCCTGCTCTCCAGTGCACCTGTTGTCACTTTCATTTGCATCAAAACAGGTGACATTGATTCACAATCGCTTATGTTAACTGAAAAGATTGGTATACCTGAAGTTTAATTTAGTTGTTTTATTATAATGTGATGAACGTTTGTTCACTTATTTTGTTTTGAGTAATGTACCATATATCCACAGCGTGCTTATAAGCAGACCACATCAGTAGGAGATAATACTCGCCCAACACAAAGCTGGCTGGTGAGTGGGGTTACGAAGGGAGAAATTCCACAACCAATATTGTGGAATTATATACCGCTTGTTTCTGTACTTGAATTGACACATTTCTTTACACTGAATCTCTACTTACTAAAATTAAATCAACATTTTGCATCTAATTTTTAAGTAGTTCCAAAAAGCCACATCTTTGTATAGGAAAGCTTTGACAAAGATTCTAAATTAATTTTCCCTTATATGACTTATACAAATATTACATAAAAATAGCAATGGTTATAATGATTTTGGTCATTTTACTGCTTATTTTGCCCTTTGAAAAGAAATTCAGATGAAGCATTCGTGGTCCGTCTGCATTTTAGGCATAACTTTTCTGTAACAAAACACTACACAGTGTAGGGAACCTTTATCTGATATGAACCGTTTTGACACATTATTTTAACATAAAGTAATACGATTTTTACACCTTTATAAGCAGGTCTCTGAAAGATCAGACTTACATTTTGCCTGACATTGTTGATTTGCCTATAGTATTTATATTTTCTGAAAATGGTTGAGCCACACAGTTGTTTTCCTCTCTCTACAGTATATGGTATTGTATAGTAGCGTGAATTCTCTCCATCTCCCACTCTCTTTCACAATCGCAGTGACATTTGCAAACCATTCTTAGATCAGTTTTGGAAACACACCCACTGCTAGCCTCAACCGGTCCATCCCAGCACACAGCTGCACAGAGGGGTCAAAGGAAAATGGGCAATTTGTGCATTGGCCTTGAATATAAGCGGTTTCCAAAAGGCAGCCTGCTATTAACTCTAGCTTTGTGAAGCTCACCATGGACAGTCTTTGTTGAGACTGATAATTATCCAAAAAGTACTATTGTTGTTTGTTTGAGTTGACTGTACTTTCAGACTTAAGAAATACAGCCGAGCTTTGGTCCACAAAACATTATAGCTATGAATGCTTTTTTGTTTGGGTCTTTCTTTGTGCACTAACATTATTGATGGGGGTCTGTTAACAAAAAATATTATGGTACGTTATTGGTGTGACAGCTTCCGTTGCATGTAATACTATAACTGATCGAAAATAAAAGAAAATACTGGGTCTATAAGCACTTGCTTTTCCCAAAATAATTGCTCAATAATGATTTAAGTATGTTGCAATCAAGGTAATTGTTATTCTAAATTTAATGAACTGGTTTCCCTTGACCCAAAAAGCACACGTATTTGCAATCCCCAGAGGAACCGGTCCAAAAATAATCGGTCCATATTCATTGGACTGCAGTCATTTAGTCAAAAGGCTTTGTAGAGGTCTCCAAAAGCATCTATTAGGTTGAGGCAACTGACAGAGCTCACCTAGAACCTACCATGCGTGACGCTGGGAGGCTTATTTTTGAGGATTGTACCAGGGATGAGCACCTTGATCCCTGCAAGTTCCTTTTTGGTCTCTCTTCTTGAATGCAAATTTAATTTTGTGTCTCTTGGCTCTGTACCTATTTCAGCAGGTTGGGGTATAATTAACAGATTATGATGGGCTAAATCCTTCCCTTCTGATCAATCCAGCATGAACACAAGCGCTTCCTCTGAGCTTTTAGGCATTGGAGTGTGTAGGTGATATTGATTTAACAAAACGTGTCGCTATACTTAAGACTCTGAAGAAATGTTAGTTTGTGAATTACGAAACTCGTAAGAATGAACTGTAATGGATGTGTAAATGCCCTAATGAATACTGTCATGTACTGTACATGACAATTACAATTAAACACAGCCTCAATAAGATGTGTTAACAGACCTACGTTAAGCTTTTCATAGTTAATGCATTGATAACAGTAACAGTTCATAGACACTGCCAGCTCTGTATTTTCTTCCTGTTAACCACCTGCTATTGCATTTTATCCAGGTGTGTCAATGGATAACTTTGTTAGGTTTAAATATTCACCAACTATAAACCCGTGATTGATTTTACAGGCACCCAACATTCAAATACAATATGTTGCTTGAGAGTGACCTGTTTAGGTAATTATGCTAGACTACTTACCCATCTACCCCAGGCAGCGCTGTACCAATTTGTGTCACCCCTAACATGGCTGGAATTTCGCAACCAGGGTACGAATCCTGGCCTCCCTTGCTGCGAGGTAGCAAGTTAGACCACTGTTCCACGCAGTGGCCCCTGACTCTCTGTGCTATCTGTACCTCGCTCTCTCTGTCTTTCACTTGTTATAACATTTCTACCTTTCATCTGTCTCTTTCCCTCTCTCCGTCACATAAGTCCGTCCTGTTGTCTTTTTGTTTCTCTCCATTTTCTGTCTCTCTTCTCTGTCACCCTGTCTCTTCGGATGATGATGAGTTCTTCCTGTTTCAGGAAATGGAAATGTCCTCTTTTAACTCCACTCATGAGTTGCATCTTAAATGAATCTTATTCCATACACATCACAGTATTTTTAATCAGTCCACTGCACTTTATAGCGGATATGGTGCAAATTGGAATGCAGCCAAGATTCTGACAGGTGAGACAGAGGCAGCAGATGGCAGCCTGATATTCCCAAGGTCATCCGGCACAGTGTTGTCTGAGTGCTAGATTTCATACTCAACACTTTCTTCCCACCTCTCACGTCTCGCTTCTTTCCCTTTTACACTTCTGTCTTTATACCTCTCCAACTCTTCTTCTCTTTGTATTTCCAATTTCTACTTCTCTGCCCATCAGTCTGGTTAACCTGCAGTAGCATGACATAGGCCTATCTCAGCAACTCTAAAGTTGACTGTAAAATTGTGTTATCCATATGTGTTTGTGGTACATCTTTTTTAATTTTGTCCATCTGAGTTGCATCCATTTATCACAGAAAGTGCTATCTATTGGTATTCTTACGAAAGACAAAAGTAACAAAAACATCTGTAATTCAACATCTGTGTTTGTACTTCAAACAAGAACTTACATAATCTGAAAGGATGGAGCTATGTACAAATTCTATTTAAGTCATCAGCAGTTTTTTTTCAGTTGTTTTTTTTGTCACAAAAGTGGAAACTGACTTCATGTTCCAAGCTTCAACCTCAGAACACCCATTTAGATTCAGTAGTCTTCACAACAGGAGGATGTCATTCTGTTGATGGTTGTGGCACGCACGCACGCACGCACACACGCACGCACGCACGCACACACAAACACACAAACACACACATTTTATTGTCTTTGCTGGGTCTCTAAATATTGTTCCTATTCATAATCACATTCACCTAACCCAACAAAGCGGATACACTTAATAGGGCTGCCGACATTTGAAGATAGCTTGGTGTGAGATGTGACGTGCCGTTTTCAGCTTCAAAAAAATTGACGGCTGGCCATCTGATCAAGCAACGTGTATTGTTTTTACTGTCAGAAAATAGATGGCTGGCTCTGGGATTTAATACCGATAAATACAAAGAATATTGCCCATCCACTTGTACAGGCGCAGGACAGAAAAATCAAACCATAAAAAGAAGGCAAATGTCCGCAATTCAATAATGCTCCTGTGTGTGTTTTATCATAAAATTACACAGGAGCATTATAGAGCTGCGGACATTTGCCTTCTTTTTATGGCTTGGGGATTTGGCATGGGGATTTGTGATTGAGAAATAAAAGAGAGTTAAGGCGTGAGATCCCTGTCAAATATTCTAGTCAGATTGTTAGACCACTGTGGCATCTGGGAAACATTTTAATTCTGTTTTTCACATTTTACCAAAAGCAACATTTTGCCATGAGGCTGATAGAAAAATATGTGCAATAGTTTTGCATTTCAACACATTTCTCGGGGCCCCAAACATGCCTGCCCACAGTGATCTGGCAAAGCACACATACATGTGCACAAACACAACCCATTTGGTAGTTCACATTCAATCTAATGATGTCATAACAGTGAAATCAGAGCAACTCATGGATAACTTCAAATAACTTGAGACTGGAGACTGGCAGGGTTCCTGTAATCTCAGCTCCTATTCAATTTGTCCAAAGGAATGTTGAGAAATCCTGATGTTTGTGGTTTATACATGTTTCCCTTTGACAAAAAAAATATTTTTTCACTGCCGATTTGTTATGTCAAATTCCCCGTTTTGATCTTGTCTCCTAAAAAAAAAGAGTAAAACTCCACAGCAAATGTGGGATAGACAAAAATCAATCACATGCCTCCTCCAAGCACGCATCACCAATCCGGTCCAATTCTTAAAACACTTCTACTAATTCTGTGCCAATTTGTACCATCCCATGCTGAGCACCTGGGGATCATCAGATCCTTTCTGAGGTTATTCACAAACTATGAAAAACTGCCCATGTGCTGCCAGAATTAAAGGATGCTAGTGAACTTGAAAATTGTCCTATATCTAAATTGTCTTGCCTTGTTAAAAGTATGGAGCTTACGTTAACACTAAATGCAATGAACTATAGTATGCTAATCTCTATGTCCCAAAATGTAGCTTTGAATGTTTGTTTGTACCCTGACTGGTTCTGTTATATGTAGAAGTCAGGGTAGAGTTCTCTGGTACTTACTAGCCCCTCTCAACCCAACCCCAACAATATCCCCTAAATCCTCTAAAGCAGTGAGAATGATCCTCTGGCAACATTGAGCTTCCAAACATGACATTTCAACGAAAAGCCCAAAATGAATAGAACAATTCTGAGAACCCTCCCCCCACACACAAACTTTCACGTGCTTAGATCACACACTTACTATTGTTATCCATAATAGTATTATTACCCTGTGTTCATCTATTTCTATTTTGTTTAGTCTGGGGTAGCTTGACTGAGCTCTAACTATGTGGTGCTGTTGTTCAGGTTTTGATTTTGTATATGCCGTTTGGCTTTAGATCATGGGAAAATGAACAATGCAGTTGGTTGATTGGCCTGCAGTCCTTTATCACAGTAAACACATTCTGTTGTGATAAACCAGTAAAATAAGGCTGAAAGATGATAAGGAAAAGAGCGGTAGGGAGAGAGAAGAGAGATGGTAATGAAGAGAGAGGAAGAATACAGAGAGGAAGTAATATACAAAGGTTAATTTCTGAATATAAAATATTTTGACACAAAATTCATTGTTTTTCATGAATAGAAATGGGCATAATTTAGAAGTGTTTATGGAGATTCTAAGTTCTTGTAGTTTTGATTGTGTCATTTAAATATACTGTATGCTTGTGCAAATTGTTTTATAAAGTGCATTACAAATATTCTAATTATTTCCTACAATTAAACTGTATAACCTTCTCCATCTATGAACCGTTCCATTGCTTTTTTGTTCAGGCGTGCAGCAAATAACTTACGTGAGGCAATGTTCAATATTAAAAATATAGCAATGCAAAAACAAAGTTGTTAAAATTAAAAAAGCCATATTTATTTGGGGGGGGGGGTTCTTAGTAATTGGAATTTTGTTCAGATTGACATTTCATGGAAACATGTTGGATTGTCTGAACTCCAAATGTGTTACTTTGCCCATTAATCTTCCGTCTCTGGAGAGCAGAGCTCAGTGCAGCAGTCTCTGTTGCTATGTGGCTGAAAACTACATGGAGCTAACTGGGAACAATAGCTGTCCTACTGAGACACCATTTTGTTAGTGTGAATGGGGCCAGGACATATTCTTGAAAGTACACTGACACCTAAGGGCTAATCCTGTAGCCGCAACATACCCCCAGTAGTGGAAAGAGTATCCAATACATAATCATAATAGAAAATTACAAAAAACACCCAGTACAATAATACTGGAGTAAAAGTCTGAATGTATTTAATTTTGAAATATAAAGTATTATTCAAATAGTGAGGATTACACTCTAAATCTTGAAAATAATTTACAAAGAAGCATTTGTATTTACTGTGAATGGCAGATCAGAGGCAAAACAAATGACTGGAATTGTTCACTTGAGAGTGAATTTCTTGTCTTGTATTTTATTAGACAAAAATAGTGTCAGGAAATAATTATGTATGCATTAAAGAGCACATTGTTTAATTAAGGAATATACTTAATTAAATGTAAAAAATAATTAGTAAAATATGGATACACCAAACAACTAGTATTAACTAGCAGAAAAAGGTATGACACTACTGTATACCCCTAAAGAGGCTTACCCAAGACAAAATAAGAGAAGTCTATGAGCTTTTACTTCTACTAAACTTGATAGTTACAAGTATTGACTCACATTCTCTTCCTAATGACATGCCTCAGGCTGCCTGCAGGAGAAGTGACATTTTCAACTCACAACCTGAGTCTGATTCAGGGGGGGGGGGGGACACACTCCTGTTTGTAGATTTTTGTTGCTGTGTTGGTGCCAATCGGTGTGCTTCACAAAAAAACTGTACCATTGTAGTCTAGTATACACCACAGAGATGTTTCTTTTAAGCAAATTCTCTCATAGTCGTATTATTCTTATTCAAATTTCTGCCTAATTTTATTCATGGTTTGATTTTCTTGGATTTTATTTAGGTGCAATCATGCTTGTAGACTCTGGTTTTGAAACGGCAGAAAAATGTCTAAACATTAAATGGCTCAGAAATACACTGTATTTTGATAAGCATTCACAGTTACAAAGTGTTTTTGTCTTGCTCAAATAATATAAATATAAAAAGACAAAATCAAAGTTCTGTATTAACTATATTATAATTATATTTGAAATTACATTTACATTGTAGTCATTTAACTGATGCTCTTATCCAGAGCGAATTACAGTAAATCCAGGGACATTCCCCCAGAGCAACTTAGGGTAAAGTGCCTTGCCCAAGAACACAACAACATCTGCCCCTAATGTAATGTAATGTTTGCACCACTAATAACAATAATAACACATTGTATTATTATCATTAATGTTGTTGTAAAAACAAATACCTACAATATTTATTTTTCCCATTATGAATGTTCATTTTACATGTCTAAAATTGTAATTAATATACATATTATGTATTTTGTGTTATAACTTAATCTATAATTTTAAATAATAAAGGTTTAGAGTTGTGGCATACAATTCTTTTTTAAATGTCACCTTATTAGTTCAATAGAAATACATTTACAGATCCCTTACTAAAAATGTTATATAGTACAAAACAGTAAATAAATATGTAAAATATAATCACAATATACATCATGACACAGATTATAATCAAACATTGTAAAAGGCTTTCTCTGGAAGTGTATTGAGTTAATCCTGTTCGGTGCTGGGCACAAATATTTTACCATAGCTTAGCTACACTAAGACCTGCACTTGTGCGCACTCCGTTGGCCTCTCATCGCACTTAAAAGATGCCAGTAGATTAAAGAGCACTGTAAAATATCTCGACTCAGTGGAGATTGAATATACTGGTACTGTCTGCACAGGGAGTAGGTTAGAAAACAATTACAACTAAAATACTTACAATAATTGTGTTCACAAAAGGCTTATAAAGCTTATGCTATGTGATTGGCAATGGTTAATGCATGCAAAACCTACATTACCTATGCATTGGTGTTTTTGTATGCAGTGGATAGGTAATGTAGGTTTTGCATTATTGCATTTTGGTATCAGACAGCCAATAAGGTTTAATTAAATGTCAGGCTTTTATGAATAACAAAATTATGAAATCATAATGCAATAGTACACTGTAATGCAAAATATTACAGTGCAATGCAAATAAAGAATACTGTAGAGTACATGGTCTGTGCAATCACCATTGAAAACAATCACTCATCAGTAATGGCCAGTTAGCCTGAGAAAAAAGACGGAGAGAAAGTATGTGTGTGAAAGTGCAAGAGCAGTTGTATTTCCAATTTCTATATCTCTGGTTAAATGTGTGAGTTTTTTGAAACATTAAATATATAAATACTAATAATGCATAACAATATTCCAAGTTACAATACAGTGCCTTTACTCATTTGCACCCTTGGTAAAGATAAGCACAAATTCTACTGACAAATATTTTATTAACACTACTATATCTTACATTCAAAATATGAGAGAAACTAGTTGACAAACATTTTATTAACACTACTGTATCTTACATTCAAAATATGAGAGAAACTAGTTGTTCATCTAAAATATTAGAAAACTTGGTGAAAATTAAATTATGTCCTTTCCACTGTAACCTCCAGAAAGCTGCCCAAATCAAAAAACATTGACGGTTATTATCTGGTGCATCTGTGCCATTCATATGCAAAACATGCTAATCAGCACTTTATGGCACGACTGATATATTTCAGCCAGGACGTCTCAGTTGGTCAGATAACTACAGTAGCAAACTGTAGAAATTGCAATTGCTGCATGTGATTACAAAACTGTGACAAATTATTAAAATCGAACATTTACCAATTGTTAGTTATAAACAGCACACTAACTTATCACAAGAGCAGAGGGACAACAATTTGGCATTGTGGGCAATTTTTTTTTTAAATCATACACTTTTCCCTATTTGCTATTTTTGCCTCTGCCTTCTTTATGAATTAATGGATCATTTTACAAGCATAGCAACATGTACTCGTTAATGACGTTTTACATTTCAATGAGAATATATAATGTATTTAAACAATGAAATAATACATTGAAAGGTTGATTTTTGCTAACTAGCATGGATATAATAAGCCAATTTTACAGTTTTCACTTATTTTACTCCTGCTAATGAGAAGTAGTGTGCATCCCGAATTACACTGTATTTTCTAGTGTGCAGAGTGTGCTACATCTGACCAAGGCTTATGTACTGCACTATGTAGGAAATAGGCTGTCATTTGGGATGCAGAGGGAAACGAATGAATTGCATCTGGGCCATGCGTCATCCTATCAAAGTGGAGTATAATAATAGAAAGCCCTAGTCAGACTGCTTGTTGTCTTGAAAGAAACAGTTGATCATGTTTTTTCCTTATTTCATATCATCTCAATAATAATGTATTGTTATAACTGCTCGAAAGTGGACTGATATGGTATGGCAAATGGTATGATGTTATGTGTTGAACTTCAAACATGTTTCTCTGCCTCTGTTATATTTGATATGAAAAAGTGTGGCTGACTGGGAAAACAAACTATCTAGCATCAGATCATTTCTTAAAAGTGTATTGCATCTGAAATTATAAGTGAAGCCATATTGAAGATACTGAAAAATGTATAATGATGTACTCCATGACACAAAACATTTATTTTCTGCAAAGACTGTACCTAAACTCATATAACATCTTGAAATTGACAGTTTCAACTAATTATTTATTATTATTTTTTTATTTTAATTTAAATTAACATCTGAGTGTTAAAAACAATATATAAAAAATAAAAACAAAGAAATATCATTGGCTTTCGTTCTCAGAAAATACCACATCCATATGGTATGATAATCTAAACCATGCACGCACCGGTAGGTCTACAGAATAATCATATGAATTAATAAAGACAATATAAACACATTTACAAGTGTAGTCATTGACTTCCTTTACATGAAATAAACATAACAAAACATTGGATATCAATAAGTGAAGATTCAGCAAATTGGATAGAAAATAAAGTTGTTTTATACAGCTGAACATTTGAATGTGAGATGGATTGATAACTGTAACTGTGCAATGATCTTTTGTGTGTACACACAAAGGTTCAGTGATTTGTTGGATGCCCCTTTCTAAACATGGCTCTCTATGTTGTTAATATGTTTCTCTGGATTTTGCATTCTTCCCCAGTGCCATTTATTTTAGAGAAGCTCTGCCATGAACCTTAAGTGTACATGACTAAGTGTGAAACGAATCCTTCATGAAATGATATGCATTTCCTGAGATTGCACAGTACCATGTTAGTTAATAAAATGTGATTGGACAAACAATATTATGTTCAGAACATGTCATCCATTACAGGCAGGTAATGTGTTCCCCCCAACAATAAGAACAATTTGCAAAAACATAGGTTGTCACCCCTCTCAAACTCACTCCTAAACTCATGTCCTTGAATGTGACCCTCTTCTTCACATATTAAACTATTACTAATGAGAAATCAGTCCTTACTCATGCAACAAAGAGGTCCCATGTGAGTTGCTATTTGCAAGAATGAACCAAACAAGGTGAAGGGAAGAGGCTTTGAGATGTGGTGGAGTACCTAAAAAAGTGTAAAACAAAGAACTATATTTTGTAGATGAAGTTCTGCCAAAATGATTGAGCATGTTGTCAGTCTTTGCGTATCCATGAGTAATACTGGGCATTGGGTCCAGTCCAATTTCAGAAGACCAAGCCTGGTATCAATCATGAAAATATTCAATAAGGACAGTATGTAAGTTAAAGAATACATACTGTACAGTACTCTCCAGAATAATACTGATAGTTATAGTTAGTATTCAGTATTTATAGTTAGTATTTAGTTAGTATTTAGTTAGTATTTATTGTGTAATGATTACTTGAAATCACTAAACATAAGATAAAATGTTGTAAATGTTCAAGTATATTATGTTTTGACTGTCAGTGCATTTGTCATCTTGGCAAACAGTGTTTCAGTTTGGGACGTGCATGTAAACTGTTTTGAAAACGGGAATTCTGTTTGGACAAAAGTGCTCAAGCAATCGAGAAAAACCTAAAATACCACACTTCTCAAAAAAGTTAATGGACTACTCAAATCACACATTGGGTCTCAATGACCGAAACAGATGAAAGATCAAAATCTTTACTGTACATTGTGTAATTCGTTGAGGACAAAATCGTGTAACAACAGTAAATGGTAATCAAAAGGGCTGTAATTAAACTAACACAGGAAATCAAAGTAAACAACTGAAATCACAGGCTGTTCCAACGTGTATGAATTTCATCACGGCAACTCATAATGTGACTCAGTAGTGTATGGCCCCCACGTGCCTGTATGCACTCCCAACAACGTCTGGGCATGCTTCTGATGAGACAACAGATGGTGTCCTGGGGGATCTCACAGACCTGGATCAGGGCATCAGTGAGCTCCTGGACAGTCTGGTGCTACTTGGCGGCATTGGATGCATCGATACATAACGTCCCAGAGGTTCTTAATTGGATTTAGGTCTGGTGAAATTGAAGGCCAGTCAATGGCATCAATGCATTCGTCATCCAGGAACTTCCTACACACTCTGGCTACATGAGCTTGAGCATTCCATAACCATACTCATTATGATACCTACCATAGTTTCACTTTTGCACTGCCACTTTGTATTCCCGACCAATCTACCTCTCTATCCTATACACCATTTGCACTGACTGTACAGTATACTAATGTATACTTACCACATACTCTGAATATCCTTGCACCTTGCGCTTTGTCTTGGCCAGTTTGCCACTGCAAATGAGAAGATGTTTTCAATGTGCCTCCCTGGTTAAATAAAGGTGAAATAAATATATAAATTGTCCTGCACCAGGAGGAACCCAGGGCTGACCAGCGTAAGGTCTGACGATGGGTCTGAGGATTTCATTCCACTACCTAACAGCGGTCAGTGTACCGCTGGCTAGCACGTGGAGGTCTGTGCGACCCTCCAAAGATGTGTCTCCTCAGACCATCACTGACCCACCGCCAAACCGCTCATGCTGGATGATGTTGCAGGCACCATAGCATTTACCACTGCATCTGCAGACTTTTTCACATCTGTCACGTGTGCTCAGTGTGAACCTGCTCTCGTTTGTGAAGAGAACAAGGCGCCATTGGTGGACCTGCCAATTTTGGTGTTCTCTGGCGAATGTCAATCGTGGTGCATGGTGCTGGGCTGTGAACACAGGTCTCACTAGAGGATGTCGGGCCCACATGACACTCTTATGGAGTCAGTTTTTACAGTTTAATCAGAAACATGCACCAGTAGCCTGCTAGAGGTCATATTGTACGGCTCTGGCAGTGCTCCTCATGTTCCTCCTCGCACAAGGGAGCAGATAGAGGCCCTGTCCAGGTCTCCTTGTGTAATGGTCCATCTCTTGGTATCTCCATGCTCTTGACACTGTACTGGGAGACACAGCAAACATTCTTGTGACAGCAAGTATTGATGTGCCATCCTGGAGGAGCTGGACTGCCTATGCAACCTGAATGGGCTGCAGGTAAAATGCAAACCTGAAGACGAATCAGTCAGGAAGGATAAGGAGACAGCATTTGCCTGTGGCCACCACCTGCAAAACCATTCCCTTTTTGGGGGTTGTTTTGTTGTTGCCTCTCCACTGCATATGTTGTCACTTTCATTTGCACCACAACAGGTGAAGTTGATTTTAAATTGCTTATGCTTCCTAACTTGAAAGATTGAAATTCCTGAAGTTGAATTGATTTGTTGTTATAATGTGATGATTGTGTGTTCCTTTAATTGTTTTGAGCAGTGTAAATTAATCCTACATATGTATATTTTAAGGACGTATTTTTACATGAATGATGCATGTTTATTTAAATAAAGCCTACTGTGTATATAAATTCAGTAGGATTCAACAGTACACAGTTAGACACTGAGCGTTAATGATGAGTGTTACAGAGAAGCTGTAATAGATCAAATAGATTGAAACGTCACATATCAATTAACAGTTCTATTTTAGGTTGTGCTTTTCTGAACAAAATATTTGACAACATAACACTTTCAATCGATTATATTGGGAACAGTTATATTTTTTCCCAGTAAATCTTGGTAAAACATTTCCTGCTGTTAAACTCAAGTGTTTATAATTTTAATCATGTTCATGATCGGTGGCTCAAACTATCTTCATGTTCATCGTGTCAAAGCAGGAAAGAGATCGAGTGAATCACCCAATTATTCCCCCCACCTTCTAACTGAAAGGACAATACAATATTTCTAGTCTTGTGTTAGAACACCAATATCTCTTTCTCCATTCAGGGATAGACACATGATATGCATTCCCTGTGATTGCACAGCATCAAGTTTGTTACTAAAAATGTTAATGGGAGAAATCTACAGTCTTATGTTCAGTAATGGCCACTCCCAACCCTCATACAGCAGTTCTGTTCTCCCGGACACATTAAGTAGCATAATTACCAGGCAGAAATGGAGTGTGAAAGGAGTTGTGTGCTCAATTTACATTTGTGTGTTGTCCGATTTGGTAGCAGCAGAGTATAAATATGTTAATGTGTTTACTCCATTCACCACAAGGGCACGGCTGTATTGAGACAGGAGTTTGGTGGAGCACACAACAGCTTTCAGGAGGAGGGGACAAAAGAAGTGGGAGACGCAGGGTAAAGGGGGAGAAGAGGGAGCGGGTGGGGGGTGTATACATTATTAACTATGGCTTCATCACATGTTCCTAGTTTCTTAGGGACTTATTATTCTGAGCTGCTTTAATGAATAACAAGAGAGAGGGCAGGGGAGAAAGACGAGGGCTTGACGATTTGTGTAGCAAGTTCTGAGACCACCACCATCTGGCTTCCAAGAGTAGTGCTATGACACATATTATACGTACTCCAGCATGAAACCAATGTCACCTTAAGATTCTGAATGTTTTACAAAAATAGAAAATAAAATTATATTTAAATGTACCATTTGTAATGCAGTAATATGAGAATTAGTAAGGATTTTTAAAACTTTTGCAAAGCTCTCACACACACTCACTATATTGTGCAAAAGTCTTAGGCACATGTTGAACAATTCTGTAAAATGAAGTTGATTTAAAGAATAACAAAATTAAAAGTTCCTAACTATAAAACAAATACTATAATAAGCAGTAAACAGTGAAAAAAAATAAAAAAGGAATTCCCTATAACAAATCAATTATTTTGACTGCCCTTTGCCTAAATAAATTTTCTTAGGTCCACTTTTGTGCAGTTATAATCAAATAAGGGGATTTCAAGCATCTTGGAGGATTTGCCACAGTTCCCCTACAGACTTACTGTAGGCTTTCTCGACATGCACTGGCCTATATACAATATAGGATTATAATTTAGCTGAAACTTTTTCACATTATCATTCAGTAAAACCATTGATTGTTTACACATTGGTGTAACTTGGCATACTCATTATACCAACACACAATGATTCAGAGGGTATTGTTTACATTTACAAACTGTATATAGCCTATAACTCTCCTGTCATCTTTTTGTTTCTTTGTATTCTTTATTTTTTTACTATTATTACTGAATTGGTGAGTCGTGACACAAGATTTTCACTGTATATGCAATTAGATCTGCATCTCCTGTACAAAAATAAATGAAAAATGATGCCTAGAAGGTAATCAGGTTTACCTGAAAAGTGTCCTATAACATAATGACACTTTAACGAAATACAAATAATTCTCGGTAATGTTGCATTTTGGGCAAATTACTGACACATTAATGCAGAAGATAATGCACTTATGACATTCTGTGCTTAAAAACTAGGGTGTCCATAGTAAGATGTTTGCATTGCACTATTTATATATATATATATATATAATATATACACGTACATATGCACACACAGTCTAAGATGTGAGTGTGGGCCTTCCTGATTTCCAAGTGCCCTACTTTCACTAAGTTGAATCTCAATTTGTCATGCAAGACAAATGGCAATTTTCTTCTACCACATTTTACACAAATAAAGTGATACTTGTTATTTAGTTTTTGACCTTGGGCATTGTAGCTTTGCTGTATTCCCACCTTTCTTTTCTGATAATTGTATTAGTGCAAAGGTGGTAAGCAAGAGAATAAACATAGCTCATGCTGTTCAGGATTACTGGGGAAAGCTCCAGGGGGGTTTCAGGGATGCAATATCAGAGGGTTCGTTTATTAAACAGTACAGTACTCATAAACACACAGTACCCAGCAACATACAGTACTCAGTAATAACCTATGCACCATATGAGTAAAGACGCAAACAACATAAAAGGTGATTGTGCTTAAGGAATTTAAATAGCAAAAAATGTAAGTAAATAAAGAAACCATTGAATACATTGTAATTGTGTGGTCATTGCACCGTGTTGACAAGAAGCATACAGTGGAGAACCCCTTACCCAATGCTACGGGTAGGCTACAATAGTCCTCAAGAGAAGAAACATCAACGAATGCTGCAAGAAGTCACTGACAACACTATGGCTACAGGTCAGTGAACCAGGGAGTTCAGATGTGAGAGATCAGAGGAGAAAGGCTGGACGTGTTCAAGCTGAATCAGTCATGTGCTGAGGGGCGTCACTGAATGCACAACACATCAAACCTTGAAGTAGATGGAGGCAAAACGGGATTCTACACAATAATAAGTGCACTTAATAAAGTAGCCAGTGAGTATTTCATATATTAGTATGCTGCAGATGCAATTAGGCAGTTTAGTACATCTATACTGGAATGTCATTTTTTCCCCTAAAAAGTAATGGCTAAAATAATTTAATAACATTCCAAATTTGTAATGTTTCACATTTCTATGTGTTGGGCCTCTGGGTGGTGCAGTGGTCTAAGTCAATGCCTCGCTGCACAACCGCATCACGGTGGCCAGGGTTGGTATCCTGGCCTTGGAATTCCGATGATGCTCTGGGGTCCAACACAGGGAGGTGCATGTTGGTATTGGGCTGACTGGGTTGGATGGGTGGTACAGTAGATCAGGTGTTTGATGGGTTTAGCGCAATTATGATTTATTTTGGACTCCAACACATGAGGTTTCTGTGATAATTAAGCCGTATATAATAATAGCCTGACCGGTTTGGCAACAATTGCTTGTATCACACATCATTGATCACCAGCTGAGGTGTTGTTGATGAAACAAGCTAGGAATTCACTATTATGTCTGACTCACTTTTACGGCTAGCTTCTACATTGTGTCATGTATTTTTCTGTCATACCAAAGATGTTATTCCCAATTAACTACAGTACGTTTGAACAGTAAACACGCAGATCAGACATAGCGTGACGTCGAATGTATCTGTACTCCTAATAAAATGGGATTAGTAGTCTGAATTAAAATCCAGTATTTACATCCTACAGGATGTTTCACTCATGAACAAGAATTTAGACAGTGTTAGTTTAGCCAGCAACAAAAGTCTGAAGTGCTTACTAGAGGTGTTTTAAATTGTAAACAATCAACTGTAAATTCAATAACGTTTATTTTGTTTCTCTGTCAGTAAAATCTGTAATGTAATGAGTTTATGAAATGAGCTTGGTTCTGAATGTGATCTGTCCTTCCTTGTAATGCTTAGATGATGATGTTTGCATTTATCTTTTCAAATAAAAGGTGAAATTAAGGAATAAATAATTCACAAAGTTTATTTAGTAAACAAACCTGGTTTAGACAATAACGCTATTTAGAGACATGGTTGTATCAATATTAGACATTCCTTTGCCACTGTTTTAATGACATATTTGTCATGATACACTGCAGGGACTGCTATGTGATTGTATGAGTCAGAAAGTTCAAATCTACTGCAAGTATTTTTTTACACAATATGAACATTTGCCTATATCTGCAAAGTGGTTTAATTACTGTCAGTTCCACTAAGGCACTGGACATTTCAATTGATATTCATTCAAACAGGGTAACAACACACCTGGAGATAATAACTAATATATAATGATTGGGTTTCTGTTGACAAGAAGAGAAAATATTACAAACACTTTCTAGATCAGAGGACTGTCTTCAATTAACCGATAGTGACAATTTCTTGATTAGTTTGTTGATGAATGTAAGATTTTATTGTTTGGGTTATAGAGGACAGGATGACCTTTCAGATGAAAATGCTAAATTCACACCGCATGGATTGTCAAGGACAAAACGAAAGAGCAGTTGTAATCCAGCAGACAAATTATTTCATCACTGCTGATATTGTTGGTTGTTAAACAAGACAGAGGTGCAATGAAAATGCTGTCAACTGTGACCTCTTGTGAGGGACGTAATTGAAGACATGCACATCCACACAAACACAGAAGCTTGCAAGTCTTTTCATGTCTACAATACATATGGTGATGTATTGTACAGTATATTACAAAATGAACCATATGGACATATAATGTCAATCATTCTAAGACCAAAAACAGTACTGTATATGAAATGTTCTAGAAATGCACTAGAGTTACACTATGTCTTTGTCATTTATGATGCACAATTCATGGTTGTGTTAATTACAATATACTGACATTAAATCACTGTATTATTACTTATTAAATATCCAAAAGTACCGGTAATCCAATCTTTTGCTCAAGTGCAAAGTGTTTTGGGTACTGAAGACAACTTACATTTCTTCTGCCATTGTGTAAATATGTGTATTTTATTATTCAGCTGTAGTCTGTATTTTTCAATTTTTCAAGACCAAATAATTAATAATCACATATGTTGAATATAAAGCTGCACTATATTCCCAATCTTCCCAGTTTCCCAAATTTGTCCTGTAGTTTCAAATTTTATGGATTTAAAAAAATATATTTTTCATATATACCGGTACATGTTTTCACTCAACACAGGAAAAATACAGGGACAATATAACCAATTTCCAAAAATACTGATTATTATTTTGTACATGATATGCATTTGTTGCTAGTTAGATATTGTGAAATGTCGATTTTGCTATTCTACTATTGTCTGTATTTTGTATTATTACTTATTATTAATATTATTATTATTATTACATAGTTTTTTCAAAAAGTTACATAGTGCAGGTTTAAAGCAAAACATGCTTAAGAATAGCTGCCATATTAGAAAGCAAACATATGCATTGTCAGGACCGCATACGTGCACCAAAATGTAAACACTGTTAAAGTGTAGTACTTTCTCATATTTTACTAATCTACCGATCATATTCTGCTTTGGGACAATTTTGACTCAGCCTGCCTATTTGGCGCAGCAGCATCTGACTGAATGTTGTTGGAACGCAAAGTTGTGCCTTGTTTCATCCCTCCCTGCTAACAAGAGAGTATATGGAAAGGAGGAAGAGATTGGGAGTGTGCATGGCTCACTTCAGTCACCGCAAAGGACAGATGAGGTCAGCTGGATGTCAGACTAGCATGGACATTGTAATTAAAGGCTGGGTTAAGACTAAACAATAGAGGGATACTTGATACTCTATCACACTTCTTTCTTTTTATTCCTTAATATTTTTTATTATTTTATTTTCCGGACAGTAGGGACCTGATCCTAGTGTGATAGATATGTTCAGGGAGACAGAGAGGAAGGGCAAAGAGAGTTGGCCGACCCGGGGCTCAAAGCTCCATCGCCAGGGGTGTGTGTTGTCTGGAGTCAGGAGATTAGACCACCGAACTCCAGCATTCTCCCAGCCTTTGTGAAATTACTGTCAGGCTACATTCAAATGGACTTTTGGGTAGAAGTAATAGAACAATATAAAACCAAATAGAGTTTATTAGTTCACTTCCTATTAATTAAGGCAGTCAAGTATACATCTGTTATACTGCAAAGCCCTCTTATATTTAGCAGTATAATGAATATTGGATAAACAGTAAAAGTGACAGAGAACATATTTTGTTTAAAGCATTTTATTGCTGTGCAAACTTACAAATCCATTCTTCAACTGAAAATGCATTTAACTTAACAGATTTCAGGCAAAATAAAAAATATTTGGCATTGTGAATGCATGTTAAGGGTTAGGTGATGCTTAGTTGGCACAAATCCAACCATAACCATTCAGTTTACTATTCAATGGAGCTCGCCTATTCACTTTTACAGTTGAGAATCTAACCCATAACTGACATGAGAAACAAAACACAATCTAACTTAAAACACATATTAGCTCCTAATGAGGTTTTTGTACTGTAACTGACCATAATTGACCTTATATTAAATGCAATTAAAGACAACTGAAAACAGTAGTGTCTGAATAATGTTTGCATTGGCACTGCAAAAGGGGAAAATAAGATATAGCTGCTGAAAATGGTATGGCAAGACAAAGCACTGCAGTTTGAGAATGAATTATAATGACATCATTTCTATCTTTTAACTGGTTTTCATCTGTTTTACAACCAGGTTAAGATGTCTTTGTCATGATAATAACACATCATAGAAAGTACATAACATTCTGGTTGTTACATGGTCTGCATAAAGATTTTTTTAAAACCAGACCCTAACAATTTGTCCTATTAATGTCAGTATACAACCTATTATATAAGAATAAGACCTCATAATGAGATCATCACAACTAGTTAAGCCAACCTCATACAATGAAACATACTAGAGCATGTCATCCAATAAATATGATAAAACATACCGTTAAGTCCTTCATCACCCTTGATAAAGATAAACAAATTAGACTATTACAAAATATACAAATAAAAAGCTGTAGTGTGTGTTAAAAAATTGAACATTATATTATTTTAGAATAAATAATAAAATAAAAACGAGGGGCCACAATTATAATTGATATTTCCAATACATTATATTAACAGAGGTATCCTATGTAACTACACTGTTCTTGAATTTTAGTTAATTCATAATAACCTTCAGGCTATGTTATAACCTAAAAATATGGTAGGTTGATTACAATTTTCTGCAAGTTAATGATAGGGTCTGCCTATATGTACATACAGTTTGTACCATATTACATTAACATTTCAGTCATTTAGCAGACACTCTTATTCAGAGTACGGGTAAATCCCGAGAATGTGTAAAAACACATTCCTTGTTGCAAATGGGTAACAACATTCCCCAAATTATATTACCAGGTAGTTGCCAAATACTACTTTTGTAACAACTGTATTTACTAACATTGTTACTGTCTTAGTTACATAGTAATGATGTTGAATTAATATAAAGTGGTATGTACTTTATAGTCTTTGTTGTTCTTTATCAAGGATGAAAAGTATTTTAGACATTAGTGTATACAATTCAAGTCAAAACAAATCTAGTTTAATTCAAGCAATGACCAAAACATTTACTATTCAAGTATTTTACCAGTATTTTCAATAACGTAGTCCCATAATTTCTTCTAGGTGAATAACTATGATCTATGCATGCAAGGAACACTGTTTACTCTATAATAAACACATGTGGAGTGACTAGTTTGTCACATACCAGGGCAACGTCTTGGCAGTCAGTAACCAACGGTTGTTTTGCAGTCAAATATCAGATTTGGATGTGTTTACCTGATTTGTAAAACCCGTATCCATTATGTTGTTAGGCAGGAAATTCTAATGTACTATGGTTGGTTTGGACCATGGTCACACTGTGATGAACTGCAAGGTGCATATTCAACAGAACAATGTCAATTTTGGCTTCCTTCAGTGGGTCTGGAAAATCAACTCAGTCACTTAGTAACAGGGTTGCTTGGCTTGGTACAGTAGGTGGAAATTAACAGTATAGATGATATGTGGCTCTATTGTGCTGCATTCATCATTACAGAGGCAAAATATAAATTATTGTTGAAATGATGTATGTTTTCCCATAAACTTTTCTTTCCAATTTCTATTGAGTTTTGGGTTGCATGATCTGTAACATTTATAAAGTAACTGTAAAAGCAATGTAAACTAAAGCATCTGAAATAGGTATAAAACACATAAATACATGTTGCATTTGTCCTAACAGACACAAAATAAATTTACATCCTGTTTTTTAATTAAGGGTTAACTTGCAAATCACATTCCCTTTGTATACTGTGCCAGCATTCACTGCATTCGTGGAATATTTTATAAAGTTAAATTAAGAATTTCAATCTTTTTTTCTTTACATTACCATAACTTGTAACTGTACAATGCGCGGATATAAAACGGCAACAAGAGAGAAATTGAGAGAAGAAGAAGAGAGTCAGAGATATAGAAATCATGAGACAAATACAGAGAAAGACCGTCAGGGCATGTGAAAACTACCCGTAGTCTGACAATGAGAAGAGTAGAGCGTAGGAATCCAGTTGGAGTGCAGGGCTGGGCTGGGCTGAGCAAGCGTGTCATTAATCACATCCATAATGCTCTGGCCTTTGTGTGATCCAAGGGCTAGAACACCAGCCCTCTCACCTGGTTAGCTGAACGTCACATGTGGGGGGATGGGAGGACAGTGTAGGGACGGCAGTCAGTCAGAACTGACCCATCCTAGTGGTAAACAGGCTGCGTGAGCGTGGCGTTGGAGAGGACACGTGGCCAAAGCTGGATGAAGACCACTTCATGATGAACTGGGAGGTGACAGGCAGCAGATACCTGCACGGATGGAGCAAGGGATGAGTTTAAGGGGAACAATCATGAAATTCTATCATTTGTCAATGTTCGTAAATCGATTGAAGTATTTATTTGACTTTCTCGCTCATCAATCAGCTCTCTCACTCAGGGAGACCAGGGTCGATCTAGCACGAGTGCTTTGGCATAATGTTATATATATGCTCTCTAGACATGAATGCGCTTGGTACAACTTGTGTAAACTGTGAAATAACGATTATTTGTTTGAAAAATGAATTTTTCACAAAAAAAATCAAAAAATTGTGATGCCCAATTGCTTTTGGTATATAAAAAATTATTTTGTATAATAAAAGTCAGTTGCGTGGTTTAAAACAGTTTTTCTTAACTAGAAAATGTCAGCATGCGTGCTATGTCCTGATTTCAGTCGGCTGAGGGCACAACGAAATGCAGACTTATTTTTCTAAATTCACACTTTGCATACAAAATGTACACCGATCATTAACATTATGACCACTTACAGGTGATGTAAATAAAACTGAAGATCTTATTATCATGGCACCTGTCAGTTGGTGGGAGATATTAGGCAGCAAGTTAACATTTGACAAGGAACAAATTGTAATGACAAGGACCAAATTGTAATGGCTAGACTACGGTCAGAGCATCTCCATAACTGCATCTCTATTAGGTTGTTCCGGTCTGCAGTGGTCAGTACCTATCAAAAGTGGTCCAAGGACGGAAAAGCAATGATCCGCTGACAGGGTCATGGGTGGCCAAGGCAAATTATTGCACGTGGTCCAATCTAACAGACAAGTTACTGTAGCTCAAACTGTTGAAAGAGTTAATGCTGGTTCTGAGAGAAAGGTGGCAGGACACACAGTGCATCACATTTGATGCACTATGAGAAGAAGGCAAGCCGACGGAGGCAGCGTGATGCTTTGGGCAATGTTCTGCTGGGAAAACTTGTCATTCATGTGGATGTTACTCTGACACGTACCACCTAAATGTAGCTAAGCATTGTTGCATTCCATGTACAGTTGTAATAAAAAGTATTCAACCACCATTGCAAATCAGGTTTATTGTCAAAATGTACAGACTGCCAGGTGTTTGCAATGAAAAAAACAAAAAAGCTAGAGAAATACTCAAGACCACAAATGCTGTTTCCCCAAATTCAACTGCAAATGCAACTGTTAATGACTTCTCCAGTCTCAAAATTATTTAACCCCTTTTTTTATTTTTTTATTTTTATTTAACCTTTATTTAACCAGGTGGGCACGGTGAGAACAATTTCTCATTTAAAACGGCGACCTGGCCAAGATAAAGCAAAAAGGTGCAAGTACAGACAGAGTTACACATAAATACAAATACACAAGAATTACACAAAGGGTACAGTAAGGACAAAAGATAAAAAAATAAAGTCGAAATA
>JACXGM010004054.1:0-39335 GCA_016801145.1 Umbra pygmaea | reverse complement strand
GCCTAGTTGTTTAGGGCCCATGATTGGGGTCCCTGGTTTAACTCCCCCCCCCCCCCCCCAAGGTGAAGCCTCTATCATTCTGTTTTTGAGCTAGAGGGCATTAAACTTGATTCAAATTGTTTAAATACTTCAGAAGGTTAATACATTGATACTTTTGTCCAATGAGTATTGTATAATAAAACTAGACACACCAAAAAGGTAACTTAAAGTTGTTTAATTAGTTTCTTTCAATAGAGTAATGCAGTAATATAGCATAGTTACATTTTGGAGATAACTAAGAAAGATAACTAATTACTTTTTAAAGTTTTTTATTATGCGATTGCGTGCAGTGCAACCACATATTTTTCTTCGTTTTTATTATTATTATGCCATTGCATGTGCAGCAATAACAAGATGGACGAGAATCAGAGTGTACATAGCAAATATTAATCACATTTGGATTTGTATAAAACAATTCTGGTGTCTTGCATTTGACAGCAAAGTTAACATTAGCTAGCTAGCTAACTGAATGTTAATCAAGTTGTGTCTTGAAATGAATTCCACAGCAAAGTTAACATTAGCTAGCTAGGTTAGCTAGTTTAGTATCATTAGTTTAATTTAGTCATACTTCCATATACTAATTTGTGGATGTGTTTTTTCATGACATTAGTTGTTTCATGCAGTATTACTACTTCCAGGTCTTAATATGTCATAATTCTTCTGGAGTTTTGCAAATTATGACTGCAATTGTTTGCGTGGATTATCACTATGTAAACCATATTCCTTTACATATGTTCCCTTAATGTGTATTGGGAAAACATGTTTCAGTGCATTCCTTGGTTCCGTACAGTGGTTACTGCAGAATTGTCTACGAATGCTGTGTTGTTTTATGGTGTAGGTGTTTCGTATGGATACTGGTGATGTGCGAATCTGAAGGATTTGTTCTTTTGAACAAATGTTTTCAGTGAACTGGGTATACGGACTCCCTGCTCTAAAAGATTTGAACCTGTGGATGAACTGAACTGATTTATTCAGCTCACTTTAGTGATTTGGGATGCCCATCACTAATGGATACTCTTCAAGTTGATGCATAAATGATTTCCTATTTATTTTTTAAATAATGGCATGGTTTATTGGTAGGAAATGTTAACTGACTTACATTTTCATAATTCCCTTGTGATATTTAGTTTAAAAGACAATCCTGCATTCCATTCCAATCCTGCGATTTGATAGGAGTGAGAGCATAGTGAATTCTCTTAAATTTATGCATAACTGACTTCATGTCTGTTTTAAGTAATGAAATAAATGATGGGAGGTACAATGTTCCCTTGAATGTTATGTATGCATGGGTAGTAATTAGGAAATGAACATAAGACTAGTGAATGGGTCGCAGCTCTAGTGTGTTATCTAGGCTATCTGTATTACATCTACTACGGAAGTTGTAAGGGAAACTCTGTAGGAAAGACGTGTGAATGCTTTTCACGTTACTCTGCTACAGATATGGTATTGAAATACTACTTTTATTAACCAAAGCAGATGGTTAGGTTGGCTTCGACTGAATAACCTCTTTTGGCCAGCTGCTAATAAGTTCTCACGGTGTGACAAGAACCAAAATGTCTCATGCAATAAAGCCATATACGCCTGTTCGAGGACCCGATGTGTCTATGTTGTCGTGCAGACAGCAGCAGATGGCACACTGTGACTATTGGAAGTCTTCTTGGTGCTCTAGAGCAATGAAACCAACAATTTCTAAGGTCATCAACTCATGGATTCTCTCGTATAAGATGATTATTATTCTTGCATGTGCATTCTGCATAACATGAGAATAAATAATTTGGTTGATGGATTTAATTTCTGGTACCGACTACGTCGGAAATTGATAACTCATGGATTCTCTCATATAAGATGATCATCTTGCCTGTGCAGGCCAAGGTTACATGACAATACATGATTTTGTCAGAGTGTAATTGGTAGCTACCCTTATCCTCAGGTGCGTCAGGTACACATAATCCTGTACAAGATGAGTAGTTTCATTTGGCAGTTAGGCTGTTACAGTGCATCCGAGGTGTTTACAGCGATTCATTTTTTCCAAATTGTATGTTACACCCTTATTCCGAAATGGATCAGATTAAATTCCCCTAAAAATTCGACAAACAATATCCCATAATGACAATGTTATAAAAGTGTGTTTGAAATCTTAGCAAATGTATAAAAAAATGAAAAAAGCGCTTGCATTAGTATTCATAGCCTTTGCTATGACACTCAAAATTGAGCTTAGTTGCATTCTGTTTCCACTGATCATCCTTGAGATGTTTCCACAACCTGATTGGAGTCCACCTGTGGTAAATTCAGTTGATTGGACATGAATTGGAAAGACACACACGTCTATAAACATTGCATTCCAAATTATTATGCAAATTATATTTTACACTGATTTTCCTAAATAGTCGATGCAAATGACAGTCATTATAATTTTCAAGTGACCAACCGTTAGGGTGTAAAAGTTGAATTTCATTGAAACCACCCAATGAAAACAGTATACTGTATATATTTTTGGAACACTGTTCCAAATAATAATGCACAACAGAGTTTGAAAAGATTTTATAGGTTGTTAAGAACTGAAATTTGTTATTTGTTGAATTTGCGGCATTAGGAGGTCAAATTTATTAAAATCAAAAGCTCTTTCAATCAAACACATCTTAACAGGGCAGGTTACATGTTAACATAGGACCCCTTCTTTGATGTCACCTTCACAATTCTTGCATCCATTGAACTTGAGAGTTTCTGCTTGAATTTCTTTGCAGGATGTCAGAATAGCCTCCCAGAGCTGCTGTTTTGATGCAAACTGCCTCCCACCCTCATATATCTTTTGCCTGAGGATGCTCCACAGGACCTCAAAAGGGTTGAGTTCCGGGAAGGATGGGGGCCACACCATGAGTTTCTCTCCTTTTATGCCCATAGCAGCCAATGGCACAGAGGTATTCTTTGCAGCATGAGATGGTGCATTGTCATGCATGAAGATGATTTTGCTATGGAAGGCACGGTTCTTGTTTTTGTACTATGGAAGAAAGTGGTCAGTCAGAAACTCTATATACTTTGCCAAGGTCATTTTCACCCCTTAGGGACCCTAAAGGGGCCTACCAGCTCTCTCCCCATGATTGCGGCCCAAAACATGACTCTTAGCACCAGCAGCTTCAAATACCTGTTTGCTGCTTTGTAATGGCATTTTAGCAGCTGCTCTCATAATCCAATGAATTTGTCTGGCAGTAACCTTCCTCATTATGCCTTTATCTGCATGAACCTGTCTGTGCTCTGAATTATTCACAAATCTATTCACAGTACGATGATCATGCTTAAGTGTTTGTGAAATATCTAATGTTTTCAAACCGTGTCCAAAGCATTGCACCAATGACGCTGTGCATGTCAGAGCAGAAACCAAGCAGGTCTGGGGAAAATTACAGAAAAACATCTGCAGCATTGAAATTCCCAGTCAGCACAGTGGTCTCCATCTTCCGTAAATGGCCAACAGGACTCTTCCTAGAGCTGGCCCGCCTGGCCAAACTGAGCAATCGAGGGAGAAGGGCCTTAGTCAGGGAGGTGACCAAGAACCTTATGGTCACTCTGACAGAGCTCCAGCGTTTCTCTGTGGAGAGAAGAGAAACTTCCAGAAGAAAAACCATCTACGCAGCACTCCACCCATCAGGCCTGTATGGTAGAGTGGCCAGACGGAAGCCACTCCTCTGTAAAAGGCACGAGAGTCCAAATGGAGTTTGCCAAAAGGCACCTGAAAAATTCTCTGTTCTGATGAAACAAAGATTAAACTCAATGACCTGAAAAGCAAGCGTCATGTCTGGAGGAACCAGGCACTGCTCATCACCTGGACAGTACCATCCCTATAGTGAAGCATGGTGGTGGCAACATCATGCTGCGGGCATGTTTTTCAGCAGCAGGAACTGGGAGACTAGTCAGGATTGAGGGAAAGATTAATGCAGCAATGTACAGAGAAAACCTTACTGAAAACCTGCTCCAGATCATTCTGGACCTCAGACTGGGGTGAACATTCTTCTGCCAACAAGACAATGACCCCAAACAGTGTAGTCAAGATAACAAAGGAGTGGCTACAGGACAAATCTGTGAATGCCCTTGAGTGGCCCAGCCAGAGCCCAGACTTGAACCCAATTGGACATCTCTGTAGAGATCTGAAAATGGCTGTGCACTGACGCTCCCCATCCAACCTGATGGAGCTTGAGAGGTCCTGCAATGAAAAATAAAAGAAACGGCCCAAAAATATGTGTGCCAAGCTTGCAGCATCATACTCAAAAAGACTTGAGGCTATGATTGCTGCCAAAGGTGCTTCAACAAAGTGTTGAGCAGAGGCTGTGAATACCCATGTACATCTGCTTTTTACATTTTTGATTTTTTATAAATTTGCTAAGATTTCAAACACACTTATTTCACAATGTTGTTATGGGGTATTGTTTGTAGAATTTTGGGGGAAATAATTAATTGAATCCATTTCAGAAAAAGGGTGTGACAAAATGTGGAAAAAGTGAAACACGGTGAATACTTTCCGGATGCACTGTACATGAGGATGCATGCTTGGTTGAAGGGTTCTGTTTAGGGAACCAAATATAATGGAATGGGTAGTATCAGTGGTATGCATTGCTAACAATGATTTTGGGGTGTTTTGTTAACCTCTCGCTAATCCTGCCTAGTCGCCAGCTCCGCAAATCCTTGTAAGAGATCTGTGAGAGGATGAGGGGCGAACACATGGTTCATCCAAACATGTCGCCCAAGCTGCTGATTTTCTTCACACTGTTCACCCAACACAGAAGCGTTTAGTCAAATCATGCACAGGATGATTACATTAACCTATGTTTCTGTGATTTAATTTACAAGCGCCCAATCTGAACACAAGGAGTCATTGGAGGGCCACGTGGTAGGATAGATAATGTGACTTATCTAACCCAAATCTCGGGAAATGCTATGCCAATTTACCTTGCCTCGTGCAGGAGGCCCGGGGAAAGTCAGAGAACCAATTGTCAGGCACCAACCCATGATCATCCTCACGTAGACTGTCCTGCAATGCAGCAACTTAGCCCACTATGCCACACGGACCCCCGCCGGATTTGTTAATTTCAAAGTGGCTTTTTCTTTCTGAAATAGCACAGCAGGTTCAGAGAGAAAACCCTATTGAGATTACATGTTACCTTAATTGTACATTGACGTGGTATGAGTGACTCGAAGGGAAATGAGAGACATCTGTACTGGTAATTTTGTGCCACTACAATTTCAATTAATTTACAGACAGAAAATTACTTACCTCTAAGAAAATGACTTACCGCTAAGATCTAATGTGTGTACAAGCTAAATAATATCCTATATAAATGTAATTCTGTCTGTCCCATAATTTCAGTCTGAAATCACATACCTTTCCAGAAAGCCACTCTATCGTCTGACTTCCACTTTATCCTTCAAGTGTGGCTTCGCCATTTGCACAAATGTCCAAAAGTTGTTCAAGGGTTAACAGGTTAATTAGGCCCTCCCCAAAACTCACAAAATTTGTGTTGACAAAATTTTGGTACACACTTCCACCAGTCAAAAGTATATTGTATGAATGTCCTATTTATATTGAGTACTGACCACTCCATACCTCCATGTAAGTGACCCTCAGAGTTGCAACAGCAACACATGATGTAGTAAATAGGGTTCGGATTGGGATTCACAAAATGTTTCCCCCTATAGGGATTATGGGACTAAGGCTTTTCAAACAAGATGTTTCTTTTGTGTTGCTTTTAAGGTTGATACCAACATGCAATAACTCCAACAAGCACAGAAGCCAGGACCTTTTGTCAGTCAGCCCAGTGACAAGCTAGAATGCAATGTTCAGTGCAATTGCTTTTGTTGGACCTTTTGTAATCATTGTTCACACTAAAATCAACTCCTGTTTTCAATTTAGTTTTGGTTCACTGACTGTCCAAACCACACGTTACTAGTGACCAAATAAGGTGTCTGTGTGTTCAGACAGCAGTCATTTGCTGGAATGGCTTTGCAAATTCTTCCTTTTCTCCGACGCTGCATGCATTAGCCAAACGTTGCCATGACATCAAATTTCAATGAGTAGATTGCTATTATGAGTGGTTAATTGATACTAATAATAACTATTCAGTGTAAAATATGTCATGTCACCAGTGTTATAAGAGAAACATGCTTAAAGTGTGATCAGTGCCTTTAAGTTTTAACTTTCATTTTACATCCCATGATTTTGTGAAAAGGAGGGCTATTGGTGAGGGTGGGTATCAGCATTAAGGTTTATAATTTAAATTGTTTAATAAATCTATAATGACAATTACATTGTATGAACTCATTTTAACAATATAAGATGTGTTTAATAGTGGAATCTCTGCCCATATTTGAAATAATTTACATAACTATTCAATGAGACCCTAAATTAGTTCCATGGCCACCATGTCTGCAGTCATTTTAAACTAGGTTGATTATGTTTCTTATTTGTATGGTTTTCCTATAATCACACATTACTGATTTCATTCTTAGAATGCACTCACTTCTAATTTGTGGTTGTTTAACCTAGACTTTTTATGTATGCAAATCCTATTGTTCTGCTAAGTGACAAATATGTCAATATTTTCAATACACTGTGAATTCATTAGATCTTGATTCATCTAACTAACTGTGCTCTCTATAAGTATTGGAATAGTAGGTGCAGATTCTCTGCTTTTATTTCAGGGTACCTGTTCACAGTTAGCAGCATAGAGCCCTGTATTGCATTGCTGGTTTGCTTCTAAAGCTAAGCAGGGTCAGGCCTGGTTAGTCCCTGGATGGGAGACCAGTGCTGCCGGAAGTGGTGTTGGAGTGCCAGTAGGGGGCACTCTTCCTTCTGGTCTAAAGATCATTCCCAATCGCCAAGAGGCCTCATTTAAAAACATGGCGTATGCACAAAAGAAGACATATGCCACACTCTACGCAAGAATTGGGATTTGTAAAAGGCAAACTGCAGACCGTTGTGTAAAACAAATTGAAATACTGCCTCAGTAATAAAATGAAGATTTCACAAACCATTCTTACAATTAACAGCCTACAGTGAAAAACAAACAAAATAAAACAAGATTGTAACGTCAATGCAAATGAAGACATATTTGCAAAAAGAACACATTAATATGTTCTGTAATTATATTGGCATGTTATGTAATTCATCCTCAAAAATAATACCATAAACAGAACAAACTCATGTTTAAAATGGAAATTCTTGTCAATTTATCTGTCTGGCAGAGCAGATAGATAGATAGATCGATCGATAGATAATAGATACTGTAGATAGATAGATAGATAGGTCTTTATTGTCCATTGGGGAAATTTGTTTTCATAGTATACGTGTTGTCATCAGCTACATAATGAGTGTTAATTTATTTGCCTCTACTTTGTTTTTATGTGTTCTAACGTGACATGTCTTAAGCATTTTGAAAGGTGCAAGAAATTCCATTTGCGCAGAACTATTTCCCATTTACAATTACGGTAGATTAATACCAACATATGTAGCTTATCAGATACAATCAAATGGATGGTTGTAAAAAGCCATGCCATCACAATTCGTAATGATGCACAATGGGTGATCTTGTGCTGTTAGAAGATGTGGCAAATGGAAGGATTTGGAGGGAACGCATTTTCAGACAGAAGAAGACTTGCTGGCAAATGAGGACAAGTGGCTTTTGAGCCGGTTCAGACTTCCTCTAGTCATCCTGTTGAACCTTTGTGCTCTTTTGGGCCCATCGTTACAGAGGAGCACTCAGAGAAACCACTCCGTGCCAGTCCAAATTCAAGTCCTTACAACACTAGGTTTTCTGGCGACTGGCACTTTCCAAAGGGAATTGGCTGACAGGTCAGGAATATCCCAGCCAACCCTTAGCCGGGATATGCCAGACGTGTTAGTAGGTATAGTAAGGTTGTCGCATAATTACATAGCCTAAAGTTTCCGTACACGGCGGGTGAACAGGCAAACAAAAAAGCACAATTTGCAGCTATGTCCGGTTTTCCCAGATGTAATCAGCAACATTGACTGCACTCATGTTGCCATAAAAGCACCAAATAAGAATGAAAATGATTTTATTAATTTAAATCATTTTCATTCCATCAATGTCCAAATAATTTGTGATGCAAAAATGTTGCTCACTAATGTAACCAATGTTCCAACACCCATGGCAGATGCATCGACTTTGATATCTGACCACTCTTTTCTTTTGGCCATAGTCCGACTTTCTGAGGATGCGGCATTCACAGCGTCTGCAAACTTTTGCCACTCTAACACATATTTGCCCATTGGTAATGGCCACACAGTGCCCTCCAAACAAAATTGTTGTCCTCTTCTCCACCAAGTTTCTTTTTTGGTTTTCCTCTCTGTGTTTGCCATGATTTCTCAATCAATGAAAATTAATTTGGGGGCGTTTCACTGACTATTTATGGTCAAATATGGGAGTGACATGAGGCCGCAAAAACTGCTCCACATTTAGAGTTGATTGTGATTTATAAAGGGAAAACGCCGTAGGACGTACGTGCACACGGTTTAATAAATCAGAATATTTCTGTGCGTACACACGTCCTATGTTTTGTCTGTATGCCACTTCTAACTACCCTGGAAATCCAGAGTTCTCACGAGAGCACAATTTGAATTTGCTCTGCAAGTTACTCTGGCACCGAGTAATTCTGCTCATTAACTATGCCCTTGTAGCCGAGCTGCACCAATCACATCGGTGTATCTGATATAGGCTTGCCAGAGGCGTGTTAAACAGATGACGACAGCGCTGTGACCTCGAAGTAATTAGTAAACATTGTAAGATCGCTACGGATGAACACCAGTTGTTTAAAACGGCTTTGGCCACTACAATGAACGAGTTAGACTTGGCTTTTTGTCTAAAAGAGGAAATATATATATATATATATATATATATATACGTTGTATTCTTGATGATTAATTTTATTATTGAAAAACTACTGTGTTCTTGGTCAATCTAAAATGTAAATACACCTCAAACCTGAATAGTTAAGAAAGTAAAATACAAACAACTAAAAATGTACTAATATAAAATTCTGACATTTCAAAACAAATCAGTGACCAATATAGCCACCCTTCTATTCAATAACAGTCGTAAGCCTTCCATTCATGGAGTCTGTCAGTTTCTTGATCTAGTGACGATCAACTCTTTGTTGAGCAACTTTTTTGTGCAGCAGCAACCAAATGCCTCCCAGACACTGTTCAGAAAGATGTTCTGTTTTCCTTCACTGTAAATCAACCATTTAAGAAGGGACCACAAGTTCTCAATAGGGTATAGGTCAGGTGAGGAAGGGGGCCATGTCATTATTCTTTCATCTTTAAAACCTTTACTGGCCAGCCACGCAGTGGAGTATTTTGATGCATGTGATGGAGCATTATCCTGCATAAAAATCATGGTCTTCTTAAAAGATGCAGACTTTTTCCAGTACCACTGCTTGAAGAAAATGATTGAGTTAGCTCATCTTTAATAATAATTCAGATATTTCTTGGCCCAGTCTTTACAATTCAATGCGTCTTGTTCAGTGGTGGTCGGGTTTCAGTCTTCCTTACCTTGGCCATGTCTTTGAGAACTGAACCACCTAGTACTTTGTTGGATTTCAAGTAGGTTGCAGTTCTGGAATATGACAGCACTGGAGGATAATGGGTTCCTGGTAGCTTCATGTTTGAGTCTTCTCAAAACTTTGGCAGTTAATTTTAATCTTTCTTTCTCAACACATTTCTTTGTTACCCTGTTGACTAATTGCTATAAAACGTTTCATGGTTCTGTGTTCATGCCCCAATATCTTAGCAATTGCAAGAGTGCTGCATCCCTTTAAAATAACTTTTACAACTTTTGACTTTTATGAGTCAGTTAAATCTTTTTTTTTGCCAATTTTCCCAGGAACACAAGCTACCTAATAATTATACACATATACAATGTGCATAATTGTATTCAGAAAAGTATACAGTGTGCATAATTGTATTCGGAAAGTATTCAGACCCCTTTACATTTTCACTCTTTGTGTCATTGCAACCATTCGATAGAATCAAAAAAGTTCATATTATTTCTCATTAATGTACACTTAGCACCCCATCGTGACACAAAAAACTGAAATGTAGAAATATTTGCACATTTATTAAAAAAGAAAAAATGAAATATCACATGGTCATAAGTATTCAGACCCTTTGTCCAGTATTGAGTAGAAGCACCCTTTTGAGCTAGTACAGCCATGAGTCTTCTTGGGAATGATGCAACAAGTCTTTCACACCTGGATTTGGGGATCCTCTGCCATTCTTCCTTTCAGATCCTCTCCAGTTCCGTCAGGTTGGATGGTGAACGTTGGTGGACAGCCATTTTCAGGTCTCTCCAAAGATACTCAATTGGGTTTAGGTCAGGGCTCTGGCTGGGCCAGTCAAGAATGGTCACAGAGTTGTTCGGAAGCCACTCCTTTATTATTTCAGCTGTGTGCTTAGGGTAATTGTCTTGTTGGAAGGTGAACCTTCGGCCCAGTCTGAGGTCCTGAGCACTCTGGATGAGGTTTTCTTCCAGGATATCTCTGTACTTGGCTGCATTCATCTTTCCTTCAATTGCAACCAGTCGTCCTGTCCCTGCAGCTTAAAACAGCCCCATAACATGATGCTGCCACCACCATGTTGCACTGTTGGGATTGTATTGGGCAGGTGATGAGCAGTGCCTGGTTTTCTCCACACATACCGCTTAGAATTAATGCCAAAAAGTTCAATTTTGATCTTTTCATATGTCTTGCACTGAGGAGAGGCTTCCGTCGGGCCACTCTGCCATAAAGCCCTGACTGGTGGAGGGCTGCAGTGATTGTTGACTTTGTGGAACTTTCTTTCATCTCCCTACTGCATCTCTGGAGCTCAGCCACAGTGATCCTTTGGGTTCTTCTTTACCTCTCTCACCAAGGCTCTTCTCCCACAATTGCTCACTGTGGCTGGATGGCCAGGTCTAGGAAGAGTTCTGGTTGTCCCACACTTCTTGAATTCACCAGAGACAGGGTATCATTTTTGGTGATGCTCATTATCTTCCTGTATGTTCATGTGCTGTGCAATGAGTTTGGAAGCATGTTTGCCTTTACTGTAGAACACAAGATGTTTCTTTAAAATTCTGAATGTATTCTGCTGGTGTGTCATCGAGTGCAGAAAACAACTGGCAGTTCCAGTTGGAGCAATACATGCCCTAGCCAAAACCCATTTTCACCATGTTTCAAAGATGTTGGTTGTATGTTGACAACCTAAACCGGTATAAAGTAACTATTTTATTATTTTGGAGTAGCGTCACTGTCCCAATACATGTGGAGGGAGGGCACAGTGGCTAACCCAACTGTAGGTTAATGGGAAACACAAACATTTTGTATTGAAAAAGTGAACAACGTGGTTTTGACAGCCCAGCATTAATATTGTGGAAGCACTTAAGAGCAGTAGACTGTATTCCTACCCATGTTGCAGCAGTAGCTGTGCACCGGTGGTAATTCCACAGACCAATGGACCCCTTTCAAAATAGAATGAAAGCATGCAAATGCACACCTGCATTTACAAGAAAGTCCTTATGAAAAGCAATTTCAATGTAAATAATTTGAATTCTTGATATAAAAAATTAGTAATCAAAGGAATAAATTATAAAATGCTTGCCTTAATTTTGTACGTTTTATACATTTATAAAAGAATCACTGCATGTCAATGTTTTAAGTACGTGTTTGTGTGTGTTTAATGAAAAGGGTCTCAACGTACATTTTATTTTCCCAATCACCATTTGGCACTTCAAATGCTCAGTCTAATCATTTGGCTATGATTTAAAGCTACAGTAGTTACAGTACATACACATCCTTGGGTTTTGTTCATGCCCTCCTTTACATTGTAATAACAGCTTGTGAATCACAGCTACGCACTTTAACGCAACTTATGCACCTGAATCTCATCACTCCCCATTACTACATGAGATTCAGTTATTTTTCTTTTTCCCAATTCCCTCTCTAAACCTGCCTTGTCGGCAGCTTCGCAACTCCTTGTACAGATCTATAGGATGACAAGGTGTGTGCACATGGTTCATGCAACCACGTGTCACCCGAACTGTGGATTCTTTTTGCACTGTTCCAGAGGTGGTAAAACTACTGAGTAAAAGTACTTATCTGAAGTACTCTGAGTTCACAAGTTTCGGGAAGTCCCTACTTAAGACCAAACTAATCAGGTAAAAGGAGTAAATATCTTTTAAAAAAAAGTTACCTATGAAAAGAAATAGAAAGAATCAATCATGGCTTTGGTAAGATATGAACTCCCTTTACCTGATCATTTTGGTCTTAAGTAGGGACTTCCCAGAACTTGTGAACTCAGAGTACTACCACCTCTGCACTGTTCACCCAACACGGAAGCCTTTAGTCAGACAATAGCGAGTTAGCCCACTACGCCACGCAGACCCCGAAGCACTCAGTTGTGCTGAATTGTCTTGTGTTTTGTTTATGAGTGTGCATGGTAGGGCTGGGCGATATGGCCAAAAAATTATATCATGATATAAAATAGATATTTGTTCGATACAATATGCCTGACGATATATTGAAATATATATAGGACCTGCTGTGACTTCATTAAATCAAAGTGTATAGTCTGCTATATAAACAAAAAAAACAATACATACAAAAAACATTGATTTACCTTGTTATATTTCTGTTTAGAAGTTTCAGGTAAAACTGAACTACAAGCAATATGAAATGTTTCTTTGTTTCAGAACAAAACCAGCTGTAATCGCTATCTGTCGATATGCAATATCCTTCTCAATATTATTTTCAAAAACTCGATAACGATAAATATTGAATTATCGCCCAGCCCTAGTGCATGGTGGTGGTGTTTATTATATTGTTACTATATTCATACTTTCTTGATAATTCCATTATAGAAACCATTATCATCTGCACATTGGTTTCCTGTGTCTTTTTTCTTGGAAGCAAACATACAGTAACATTTTCAATGTATTTCCATACTCAGAATCAATTACACAAAATTAGATTAATGATGGAAGCACATCACATACACATTAACATTAATTGGCATTTCACTAGGGCAAAAAAGTATAAAAAGTTGTTTATCCAATACATTTGTCATTCCATTTAATAAAATAAATTTTATTGTATAACCGCTTATTTTTTATTTGAGTATTATTTTTAAATGACAATTTCTTATTGCATATGGAGTGCAAAACTAAAGATTTCAGCTTGATTCAATACATATTGTGTAGGTTAAGCTATAAACTCAAGTCATGACATTTCCCAGCATGCTTTGCTGCAATTTTTTTCTTTTCAGAACAGATTGTTTTAATATATTTTCTGCTTTATGTATTCATGAATTGATTATGTTTAATTATTAAATAATATTTATAATATTTACTTTTCAAACCTAATAAACTGTAAGTGGTTATATTGCAACCCTTACTGGGATGAGTGTTCCTGTAGATGTAGTTTTGTTAGTAAGTTGTGGGTGGTAAAATAGTTAAACTGTTGTACAGAAAAATGTTGTGACTGTAATTGTGGTAGGAGAGCTAAACACTCAAGAATGGACTCTGCCACATTTAATTAAGAAGGTATGCTGGGATATATGCAAAAAAAAATACATGTTAAACCAAATTCATTAATTTACAGAGAATTAACCTAATCATATTTTAATTACATTAGGTAAACACAATTTAAATTAATGTTTTACTTTTTTCAGTGTACACTAATCTTTTTGATCCCACTTGATTCTCGTAATCGTAAACTCTACAGTAATCGCAAACTCTACAGTAATAACTATCTACATTTGTCAAATGATGCTCTATTGATTGATATGCTAAAAAGTATGGAATTAGTACAAAACACAACACAAATGATGTTGAAAAGTTGAAGGCAATTGAAGGGGAGATATGTGGACAGACTGGAGCCGGTTGTGTGCTATTAGTCTTAATTGGAAAATTAAAATTATCATAGAATACAAGTATTTTTGTTATTATCCGTGATTGGAAAAAATAGATATTTTAGCAGCAGCTCATGTTTTTTCTCTCTCTATACATAAAGAAAATTTTAACTGCACTGCCTGTAAATATTCTGAAAAATTACTCAGCAACCACCAGTCCAGTTTCATGGTATCCCTTAATGAATGTGTAGTGAATGTGTATAAAGAAGTACAACATCTTTTTTAGACAAGACATTTGGTGGATCTCCTTGACCAGAGTTGCCAACCAATGTTCTTGGCTGCATTAGGCTTGTCAATTTAAGGATTTAAGGTGCCGGTCTTACCCTGCATACCCTCTCTGCCAGTTGCAGTCTCCCGTCCAGCTCCCGTCGGATCTGGGCTGCTTGCTCATCCACGTTGTCCAGCTATGAACCATAGACCAGGAAAGACAGTGTTAATCATCTAATCAAGAGTTGAAGACTGAGAAAGGAGAGTGAGAAAAGAAACCAATCAACTGGTTGATTGAGAATGTCAGACACGGTGCATTGCACCAGCCACAAAATGTCACAGCCAATCACAACAAGGCAGGTAATACACTGAAACAGCAGGACTACACAGCAAAGATATATATTCCATATAATGCAGATATTTTGTGATACACAGATCACTGGGTTGGTTAATTGCAACAGTATTGTATGCTAAAGAATCCTACCTTCTCTAATGTTATTTTATGTAACACTCTCAGAATATTAATAAATGGACAATGACTGTGTTATGTTTGGCTTTGTGTGTCAACATCCATAGATAGTAGCTGGGAGGTTTGGTGTTTGATGCTTTTGTAATGGAATTAAAATTTGTGGTGTAAGACATAAAAAAAATGTAGCGAGCAACTCATGAGTGGACTAGTAACTACTACATTTGGAACTACCTGCTTTATGGTAAGCTTTATATTTTTAGCAGTTGAGAAACAAGAACCAAATTACATTTTATTTTTCATTGTGCCTATTTTCTCCCCTCCCAATTGTTCATCACTAACCCTGCTAAGGTGGCAGCTCCAAAACTCATCCTCCAACCACATTCTTTTTGCACTGCTCATCCAACATGGAAGCCTTTAGTCTGATCATGTACAGGATAATTACGCTCACCGACTACATATCCGCAACTGAATTCACAGGCGCCCAATCTGCACACAGGGTGTCGCTGAAGAGCGACCTGGCAAGGTAGATAATCCAAATTATTTATCCTGAATTACAGTTCTAATCAAGAAATCAATGGAGGCCGGTGGGCTTAAATTGTTCAAATGGAGTAAATGGAATGGTGTCTTACACTGCTCCAGAAATTAATATAAGCCCATTCTTCTCAATTAAGGTTCATTGGCCTCCACTGCAAGGAATAGTAACCTCAAATCAAGCCATGCAAAGGCAAACCCCAAAAGGGTACACACACTTAAAACACACACAAATCAAAATGAAATGGCATAGATAAAAAAGCAGATTTGACTCTGCGTTCCAAATTATTATGCAAATTATATTTTACACAGATTTTCCTAAATAGTCGATGCAAATGACAGTCAGTATAATTTTATTGTTGGGGATTAACTCAAATCTCATTGAACAAACCACCCAATGAAAACGTTGTTGTTTTTCGAAATTATAAAGCTCAAAATGCACTGTTCCAAATTATTATTCACAACAGAGTTTCAAAACATTTTATAGGTTGTAAAGAACTAAAAATTGTAATTTGTTGAATTTCCAGCATTATGAGGTCATATTTATTTAAACCAAAAGCTATTTCAATCAAACACATCTTAACAGGGCAAATTGCATGTTAAGAGAGGACCACTTCTTTGATATCACCTTCACAATTCTTGCATCCATTGAACTTGTGAGTTTTTGGAGAGTTTCTGCTAGAATTTCTTTGCAGGATGTCAGAATATCCTGCTGCTGTTTTGATGCAAAATGCCTCCCACTCTCATAGATCTTTTGCTTGAGGATGCTCCAAAGGTTCTCAGTAGGGTTTAGGTCAGGGGAGGATGGGGGCCACACCTTGAGTTTCTCTCCTTTTATTCCCATAGCAGCCAATGACACAGAGATAATCTTTGCAGCATGAGATGCATTGTCATGCATGAAGATGATTTTGCTACGGAAGGCACAGTTCTTCTTTTTGTACCATGGAAGAAAGTGGTCATTCAAACTCTATATACTTTGCCGAGGTAATTTTCACCCCTTCAGGGACCCTAAAGGGGCCTACCAGTTCTCTCTACATGATTCCGGCCCAAAACATGACTCTGCCACCTCCATGCTGACGTCACAGCCTTATTGGGACATGGTGGCCATCCAACAACCACCCACTACTCCATCCATCTGGACCATACAGGGTTGCAGGGCACTCATCAGTAAACAAGACTGTTTCAAAATTAGTCTTCATGTATTTCTGGGCCCACTACAACCATTTCTACGTGTGAGCATTGGTTAAGGTTGGCCGAATAGTAGGTTTATGCACAACTGCAAGCCTCTGGATGCTCCTACACCTTGAGGTTTGCGGGACTCCAGAGGCGCCAGCAGATTCAAATACTTGTTTGCTGTTTTGTAATGGCATTTCAGCAGCTGCTCTCTTAATGGGATGAATTTGTCTGGCAGTAACCTTCGTCATTATGCCTTTATTTGCAGGAACCTGTCTGTGCTCATTTGTGAATCAGCCACAAATCTCTTCACAGTATGATGATCACACTTATCTTTTCATGAAATATCTAATGTTTTCATTCCTTGAAAATCTTGTAAGTAGAGTGTACAGTAATGTATGTCTTGGTAACCTTCATTTTAAATTATTTAATTTGTACACCGCATTCCAAATGATTATGGAAATTGGAACTAATTGTCATAAACTTTAAATATTTTGTTTTCCAAACTAAAGGATGGTATTGTGTCTCAGGGCTCTTTGGATCACTGAAATCAATCTCAGACACCTGTGATAATTAGTTTGCCAGGTGAGTCCAATTAAAGGAAAACTACTTAAGAAGGATGTTTCACATTATTAATTTAGTCTGAGATTGATGAAGGTTACCAAGACATACAGTACTGTAAACTCTACTTACAGTGAAGTTATACATTGCATGATGCTGTTACGAACAAAGTTGAGGTAGTGTTATGTAACCTGTAACAATTTGATGGTAATGTGGTTGGTGCAGGTTTTATTGCAGTTGTTGGAGATACGAAGACAGATGCAGGGAGGAGTGTTCCAGATGTTTAATGAACACCATGTGCTTCCTTGATGGTCTGAGACTTCTGACTGACATGAATACGAGCTGCACAATGGATATACTGCATACTGCTACTATAACACAGCATAGATGTGAATACACTATACAGAGCGTACACACCTTGCTCATATATTCACAACATACACTCTACTTACAGTACAACTCTTAGTGGAGAAGGCACAATAGTAGAATATTTCAGTCTGTTAGTACACAGCCACAAAGAATACAACACATAATACAACACATAATACAACACACAATACAACACACAATACAACACACAATACAACACACAATACAACACACAATACAACACATAATACAACACATAATACAACACATAATACAACACACAATACAACACACAATACAACACATAATACAACACATAATACAACACATAATACAACACACAATACAACACACAATACAACACACAATACAACACACAATACAACACACAATACAACACACAATACAACACACAATACAACACATAATACAACACATAACTCCAACTCACAATAATAAACGCCACCTTCTTGGACACCAGAGGCTATATAGCAGTACTAATTACTAACCCTAAACAGGTGAAGGTGATTACCTAATCAACCGCTCTTGTGCGTAATGCTGATCTACCCAGAGTAGCCAGCAATATAACATGGTGTCCAGAAACTGGTGCGCAAAATTCAAATAGTCTAAAATATATATACGGTGTGAACAGAAACCCAAACAACATACAATATAAACAATATATAGTTCTTGCCACGACAGGCTAAGGTCCTCATGAGTAATAACACCTCCCTTCCACAAACCCCCTGGCAGCCCCTAGCCCAATGAATAGGCATCAATTATTCAAATTAGAGCTTGAAATGACAACAAGACAGTAGCAGCAATCTCCCCATTATATATGTGGTGATTACGCAGAGAGGCTAATCATTACGGTTCTAATTGGCCACAAGTATCTCAATGCGTTCCAGCATCAGTATCAGCTGAAACCGCCCACAAAGTCATCATTAGCCACACTTTTCTGCCCCCAGAAAAAACAACCTCTTCACACTGTGTGTGAAAGGCAATATTGAATCAATCCAAAGTTTGACATCTTAGTGTAATGGCAGTCATACAGCATGATTTCCTGAGAGGTCAGATTTCTGTAATTAGGCGTTTATGGCATCTAGTCATTTATACATGTGCATTAATAGCACAACTACTCAATACTGGCTGACCCCTGCACCTCGCTAAGTTTGTTTACATTGGTTAGCACTGGCTTTGTTAAGGCACATTCAGAGGCTGCTGTAGCACGTGGCTAGTGGACTGTGCATACAAATACTAATGCTATGCCTGCTAATCACCACTGCTAACCAAGACCACCTTAACAATGTTTCCTTTAACAGCATCGGTGCAGAGTGAACTCTACTACAATTTGTCACAGTCATTGGTTTTGATTCTCTATCAAGATCTCATATAGAAATGTAATGCTATATTTGGCACAGGGGTAGGCATAGCAAGATCAGACCCATTAGTAAACATTAGATATTAATTTGAGAACTTCTACAAAATAAATACAAAATCTATATTCAAACCTAATGTGTAATTAGACATATCGAATAAATAATCAATGGCTGTCATGAATCATTTAAGACTGGTTAGTAAATGAGGCAGTGTTTTCGATCCATTTAAGAAATGTAAGCACAACAATTTGTCACAAGAACTGAATAGATGTCGTAATTCCGCTGAACAAGTTGTATTGTTTGTAACCAATAAATGTACCAATTCACCTGTAACTATTAGCTTCAGATGCCAAAAGCAGCCATAAGATTATAAATCATTTCCTAGGTTGGCACCATCTTCTGAAACCTGTTTAACAACAATCTACGAGAAGACAAATTTCATTGTTGTTCTTTGGAGAAGTCTTAGCAACACCGTGTTTGTATTGCGACCTGGTAGAATAACATGGAGATTTGTACTTCGTAGATGCCCTACTCAATTTGTTCTTTTTAATGTTTTTTGGAAACATATCAATCATGAATATCCATTCTAGTAGAAAAATGTAAAGATAGGATTTGCATGGGAACCAATCAGAAAAAGCCCCAAAAGAATGCTGTGACAGACAGACTAGACTTGATCATTTGCATGGTGCAAATCATATTAGTCTGGTAGGCTGCAATCCTATTTGAAATAAGTATGGAATAAAAAAATGCCTTTGTTAGCTACCACCTGCAACATGGTAACACAACTGTTGCACTTTGGCTGCTCCGTTGGGAGGTAAATAAACTCAGTGATAAATCTGCATTGCTCATTCTACCAACATTATGAATACAATGGACATTAACGTTTGCTGAGTGGCATGTCACGTAATGGGCATGTCACGTAATTTGCTCAAATATCATAATAAACAAAACAGTTAGCCTGCTAGTAGCTTAACTATCGGGTGAAAAGCACAATTCTCAATGCCACTTTACATGAGCTGCATCACTTCTAACCATAATCGGATTGATTAGCAGTCTCCAAATAAGACAGTGCACACAAGTCACACATGCAGACGATAGCATAACAAGCTTAATAACCTCAAAAATAGCATTGTATCATGAAAGATTTCTTACATTTACATTTTAGTAAATTAGCACAAAGATTATCTACAGTATGTGGCAAGCAAATTCAATTTATGTTTCAAACAAAATGTTTATGTCTGGATTTGTGTTTTTAATTTTTTTTTTCTTGCAATGGTTTTGTCATGGCGCTGCGCCATGGTAAAAAGAACACAAATCCTGTAGTTTGGGGACAAAGGCATACAACCTTATGCCATAGCACCTGCGCTAGGTCAGCCATGCATTCAAAAAATGAATTAAAGCAATGTAGGAAAACAGACGAATTATAGAATTTCCATTGTTCCCCTTCAACCTTCAAAATGAAAATTTTGTTCTACAAATACATATACTTATAATGCAGTTACATGTTGTTGCTGATATAGATCACTTCAAAAAACAATGAAACAGACAAAAAGGGAAGATATAAAGCAAACATTGCCATTATGGCATAAACCCTCAGGCTGGTGAATGGCTGTGAATAATGGTTCAATAATTAAAAGAGGCACTAAGACAGCCATTCCATACACACTGCGCCCCCTGGGGTTGCAAGAAATAGGTATAAGGAGAAGATTACTTGAAGTGAATCATGGATGTAATACACTACTGGCCATAGAAATCGGTTGGCGTTTGACTGAATAATGGTTTCAATGCTGTGCTGTAGGCTTTGTTCACACAGGGCTGCTGAGTTCATGCCTGAATAAACTGGTTCCAGTTACCAAATGTTGTATAAGCTTAAGGTTCAAAAGCACTAGGATGTAGTCCATTAAGAGGTCAGGTCCTCTAAAACACAGATTTAATGAAATGGTTGATGTTTGATTGTCAACATGTTTCCAGTTTCTCTCTGTCCTTACACTTATAACTAAGGCTGACATTAAAGAACTGTTGAATCATTTAAAAAAATTGGTTAAATTTGGAGGCGTATCTCAGTTTTCAGTCACTCCGTATTTTCTTATCAGCTTGAAGAGTTCCACTTGTCTCTTTGCTTTAAGGGTTTCAGTCAGCTCACACTCCTATCTGGCGAAACCTCATTGACAGCCTTAAAATACTCTATTGGGAGTTACTGGACATAAAAGGCAACAGAATTCTTTGCTGAAAGCAAAGACCAAGAAATATTTGCACAGAAACAATGTCATAATTTGTTGGTCACTTCTTGATGTTACCATGTTAAAATGTGTTGCATTAATAAGGTCCGACTGACCTGCATCATTTGACACACTTGACAGCTTGATCAAAATACTGCAGGATCAGATGAATCACAGTGAATTTGTGGTTGTTAATATCAACTTGTTTGATGTATAATACCGATTTGTGAAGGATTTTAAATGATGCATGCAAATGTGTGCACAACGGGGTCACACATACACTAAGTCAGGATTAATTATTTCTACTTCAGAGCTACATTCAGTGTGACTTCTCTCACACTGCCTTTCTAATTTTGAACTATTTCTATGACAACAAGGTATATGCAGCTAAAAACCACAGCCATCAGACACATTTGACGTCAACGCTCCTCTAATTGTTTGATGCAGCCAATGAAAGATTAGCAGAGAATGGAAATTAACAATCTAATATTTTCAAAGCCCAGTGCAGTCAAATGACTCAAAATGAATGAATAAATAAATAACAATTCAAAATATATTGATATTACATTAATACAAAGTGAAAATGCAGTAAAGGATAGCATATAATAGACAACAAGTACACAGGACAAAGAGGCAGAACTTAAGGTAGCCAAAGAAAATTCCCTAAAACATTCATCAAAGCCCTAGTCTGGGTAGGACTAGCAATGCATACCCAATCCAAACATCGAACTCTCTGGGTCTATTTATACACCGAGTTTTAAATTATTATGCAAATTGGAATTAAGTGTCACAAACATTAATTTTCAATTAAACATATGGATGGTATTGTGTCTCCAGACTCTTTGGATCACTGAAATCAATCTCAGACCCCTGTGATAATTAGTTTTCCAGGTGAGCCCAATTAAAGGAAAACTACCTAGGAAAGATGTTCCACATTATTAAGCAGGCCACAGGTTTACAAGCAATATGGGAAAGAAAAAGGATTTCTCTGCTGTGGAGAAGCATCAAATAGTGCAATGCCTTGGATCATCGTACTGTGAATAGATTTGTGGCTGATTCAGAACACAGACGGATTGGTGCATATAAAGGTATGATGTTTACTGTCAAACATATTCAATGGATTAAGTGAGCAGCTGCTAAAATGCCATTGCAAAGCAGCAAACAGGTATTTGAAGTTGCTGGTGCCTCTGGAGTCCTGCGAATCTCAAGGTGTAAGGTCCTCTCGAGGCTTGCAGTTGTGCATAAACCTACTATTCTGCCACCCCTGACCAATGCTCACAAGCAGAAATGGTTGCAGTGGGCCCAGAAATACATGAAGACTAATTTTCAAACAGTCTTGTTTACTGATGAGTGCCGTTCAATGCTGGATGCTCCAGATGGATGGAGTAGTGGATGGTTGTTGGATGGCCACCATGTCCCAATAAGGCTGCAACGTCAGCAAGGAGGTGGCGGAGTCATGTTTTGGGCCGGAATCATGGAGAGAGCTGGTAGGCCGCTTTTAGGGACCCTGAAGGTGTGAAAATAACCATTGGCGAAGTATAGTCTCACTGACCACTTTCTTCCCTGGTACAAAAAGAAGAACCCTGCCTTCTGTAGCTAAATTATCTAGGGTTGGATACAGAGTTATCTACCAGAATAGCAAAGCGGTTAGCCTACCGTTAGCTAGCAGCTGGATTAAAACAGTTGAAATGCTGACAGCTAAACAGTGTAGTGTGACTGTATTTCACTGTAGAGAATCCAACAGCGGGACGTTGTGCAATGTTTAGCGGTCGTTGTTGGATAAACAACACAGGTGGTGCGTTCACTTGACACTGGTAGTCTCGCTTTGCAGTCACATTTTTGGTAAAAAATCCTTTTCACATACGGTGGTTGTTTTTGTTGTTCAACAGCAATTTTCTAGTGAAAAACGTTATTATTATAAGTTAAAGGTATCACTATATTATTAAATCATTTCATTTTGACCATATGGCATTAGCAATAAACAAGCCGTTCTTTAATGTCACTGACTGTTGTTTAGTACCCTTCTTTTTCTCTTTTTTTAACTTTCAAAGTCTGGGACAGTGCCAAAGGAGTGGAAAACCGGGGTGGAGGTTACCCTGTTCAAAAAGAGGGACCAGAGGGTATGTGCCAATTACAGGGGTATTACAATTCTGAGCCTTCCTGGTAAAGTCTACTCCAAGGTGCTGAAATGAGTGTTTGGTCGATAGTTGGATGAGGATCAGCACCTTGAAATCTGAGGCTATGTTTCTCAGCAGGAAACCGATGGAGTGCCTACTCCAGGTAGGGAATGAGTCCTTACCCCAAGTGAAGGAGTTCAAATACCTTGGGGTCTTGTTCCCGAGTGAGAGGACAATGGAGCGGGAAAATCGGCGCAGCCGGGGCGCTATTTCTCCAGCTGGGAGGAGGCCTAGTGAAAGACCCAGGATTAGGTGGCGGGATTATATCTCCAACCTGGCCTGGGAATGCCTCGGGATCCCCCAGTCGGAGCGGGTTAATGTGGCTTGGGAAAAGGAAGTTTGGGGTCCCCTGCTTGAGCTGCTGCCCTGTGACCCTATCCCGGATAAGCGGACAAAGATGGATGGACGGAATTCTGTTGTGCATAATAGTTTGGAACAGTGCATTTTCAGTTTTTAATTTTTGAAAAAAAAACTGTTTTCATTGGGTGGTTTCAATGAAATAGCAAATGACAGTCAGTATAATTTTCAAGTCACCAAACGTTAGGGTGTAAGTTACACCCTAACTTACACCCTAACGTTTGGTGACTTGAAAATTATACTGACTGTCATTTGCTATTTCATTGAAACCACACAATGAAAACAGTTTTTTTTTCAAAAATAAAAAAAATTGGGTCACAGGCCAGCAGCTTTAAGAGGGGACCCCAAACTTCCTGGATCTCGTTCTTTTTAGGAAAATCTGTGTAAAATTACATTTGCATAATCATTTGAAATGCGATGTATACATTCATGCTGGATTTCCAGGTCAATAGCTGGGGGAGCCTAATCAATAAGTTTCTATGCAGAACATGGATCCAGAATTAGCTGTGAAGTTTGTACAGAACACCTTTCCAACCCTAAGTGCAAAGTGTTGTGCGTCATCAGCATTGATATGCTAAAACCCAGACATCTACTGTGGAGTAAGTCAGCATTATTTATTCCTGTTGCAGATATACTGTGACAGTTTCAAATTTATTATTATTTTTAATATTAATAGAAGTCAACGAATGGTCATGGTGCTCACGTTGTTGTGATACAGAGTGATCATTTGAGATATTACCTGAGGTGAATTGCAATACGTTAAAAGTCTCAAAGGAGGAAACACTGCATAGAATCTACTTAAGTCAATGGGATCGATCCTCCTTCCAATCCTCCATTATAGGGGGTCTCAAATGTGGCCATTGAAGAGGACAGGTTAGCCAAAGACGGGTAACATCCAGTGGCGTGGATTTGTGGAAGCTAAAAGAAACCAGGCATCCCCAAAAATGTAAAAACTAGGGCTGTAACAGTACACGGGTACGTAACCGTAACGTACAGGGTGCTATTCACGGGTGCGCACATGAAACCGAAAAAAATAGAACACTAAATTATATATAAATGGCTAACTACTGTATTTTTTATAGTTCTTAAATTCAGATCAATATTAATATATATATTGTCTTCGTTCTTTTGGATCTTTATATATGCCCTGGTTCAATTACAACAAAAATGAATAAGACATGTTTATAGCGCTACTCAGCTTCTCTGACAACATTTCTAACTGCACTCACTCACTTCCCAAATCACGGTAATTTTAAAAAGACAGTGCACAATTTTCCTAAATATACATCTTAATTGAAAAGAATGTTCTTTACAGTAAATAAGTTCTTACAGTAAAAAACATACATTATATTAAATATTCCTTTCCTTCAAAAAAATTATGTGGCCTTGCTTCATTCATATCTATGATTATTTTCGGTTACACTTTTTTTGGAGAGTCTGACATTCCATCTGTATGTGCTCTACAGATAGTTTGTTGATGATATGACTATCAACAAACTATCAATAAACCATTGGTTGATAAGCAACTAATTGTGTATTTTAAGGGTAGGGGTAAGTTTAGAATATGTTTTAGGGTAATGGTTAAAGTTAGGTTTAACATAAGGGGAATGGTTAAGGTTAGGATTAGGGTTAGGGTTAGTAGATAGTTTGTTAAAATGTTGTTGACAGTATGCAGATAATATGTAGAGCATCTAGAGATGGACTCTCAAAATAAAGTGTTACCTTATTTTCCAATGCACAACGTATGGAAATAATTTTTTTTAGCTATGGGGCAATGCATGTCGAAATTGTATAAGAGATTCCTAAAAAGTTAGGTTCGCTTGCAGGTTTCACAATGTTACTTTGTCCATATAGTCGTTCGGTTACAAAGGCAGGGAACAAAAACAACTCTTTCCTCACTGTATTCAAGCAGTCCTATCAGCAGAATCTGATCCAAAGAAATTGCCATTGGTGTTTTATCGCTGCAGATATGCACCCATCTTTTGCCAATTGACTAAAAACAAACTTTTTTAAATAATTTTTTGCACTGTACCGCAATATGTACCATACCATGACCCTCAAACCACAATACGTACCTTACCGTGGGTTAGGTGTACCATTACACCACTAGTAAAAACCAATAAAAACAAAAACATAATTAGGATGTATTTTTTATTTCACTTCTGTTTCGTAAGCTAAATTTTACTACAGTAGCTGTATTGTTGTTGGCATAGTCAGCAACAAAATTTAGCCAACCCTTTAACATTTTGTTGTGAGCAAAAATGTTTACTTTCTGTGATATGACTGGAGCACATTTGCAACATGAATTAAACATACTGTAAGTGTTTTAATGTACACCACATACAGCCATTAATAGTAGTCTAAAACATAACATGTTGTATGTTTATAACAAGTGATTGGAACATAATGCATGTTTTTGGTTCCTACAGTATCTTCAGTTGTAACTGCTTTAGGCTTTAAAAATAGTTGTTAACTAACGTGTTGCAAGATGCATGAAAGACAATTATTCCTCAAAATATTGCAGTGGAATATAGGGTGCTATGCTGATGTTTAACTTAACATTTTGCATATTATTTTTATCCAGCAAATTCTCTAGCCCAGACCTAGGCCCCAAAGATGAATGCAAATCACAAGCCACTGGAGGTTTGTTTCTAGATTATCTATGACTGCCTGAATACTAACACATGTAAACCGCAGTGGGGCGGCAGTGGCTCAGTGGGTCAAGTAGGTTGTCTAGCAACCAGAAGGTCGATGGTTCAATCCCCGGGTCCTCCTGACCAAGTGTTGAGGTGTCCATGAGCAAGACACCTAACACTGGCTGGCGCCTTGCATGGCTGACACCGCCGTTGTATGAATGTGTGAATGAATGGGTGAATGTGAGGCATTGTTTGTTTATTTATTTACTTGGGACAGTGCACATTATTCAACTGTGTGTGTGTATGTCTTTACAGACTGTAAATGAGCCAGGTTATAGCATAGATGCTAATTTCCATCTGTAGTCCCAAACCTAACCTGCATGTTTTTTGATGGTGGGGGAAACCGGAGCACCCGGAAGAAACCCACGCAGACACAGGGAGAACATGCAAACTCCACACAGAAAGGCCCGGGATGACCGGGGTTCGAACCCAGAACCTTCTTGCTGTGAGGCCACAGTGCTATCCACTAGACCACCACGCCTGCCCAAAAGCTACCAAAAGCGCTTTGGTGGCCATTGTTGGTCAGAAAAATGCACTATATAAATGCAGTCCATTTACCATTTATTTACCATTTATGTAAACAACTGTCCAGCAGCATTGTGCCCTGTATTCCACTGCTGGATTGCATCTAAAGCTAAGCAGGGTCGGGCCTGGTAGGTACCTGGATGGGAGACTAGGGCTGGGCGATATGGCTACAAACTCTATCACGATATAAGTGTTTCATATCAGTCAATATCGATAATTATTGATCTGTTTTATGACCTATTTAGAATAAGGACCAAGAAAAAAATATTAAATTTAAACATAATTTAACCTTCCACCTGTTATAATCCCCCCAGTTATAAAGGCAGAAATGTCAACACAACCATGGAAAACACTCAAATAATTAAAATGTAAACATAAGTCTAAAATCACAATGAACACTTAACAATTATCTGTTACACTAAGGTGCAAAATTAGAATACTTAAGAAATGCTTAATAAAGTGTAATAAAATAGTGCAAAGTGTTAAATATCAAATAACAGAGAAACCTGAGAACTGAGAAGGTGGGGAAAACAAGTTTGTGATATTACCAGTCTTGGTGGAAACAAATGTTTTGCATAATTTTTTATTGATATGTGTCTATCGCGAGACATATCGTTATCGTTTTATCGCCCAGCCCTATGGGAGACCAATGCTGCTGGAAGTGGTGTTAAAGGGCCAGTAGAGGGCACTACTCCCTCTGGTCTAAAGATCATTCCCAATGCCCCAGGGCAGTGAACGGAACGTCTGCCCTGTGTAGGGTGCTGTCTTTCAGATGGGACGTTAAACTTGTGTCCTGAGACTCTGTGGTCACTAAAGTTTCCACAACACTATTCGTAAGTGTCTTGGACAAATGTCCATTCTGGCCCTCATGCGATCATGGCAACCAAATCATCCCTAGCATTCAATTGGCTCTTTCAACCCCTTTCTTTTTCCCGACTGCTCCCCAAGCCGTTGCTGCAAGTGAGAGTATTTTGTTGGTCAACTCGCTTGGTAAAATAAAAGTAAATTAACTGGGCTGCTATTTTGTTAATTCAATAACATAAAGTTAATGGAAATATTTTACCAATACAGGTATCTTGTGGGTGTGTTCCTTCTGCCCTATTTACAGGTGTCCCTTAAGTTCCTGATTGACAATCCTCCTGATTGCACCTGATCCTGTTTTTCATTACCCAATCATATCACACTTCCCTTGATTTAAAAACCCAGTCAGTGGTATTACTGCCCAAGCCTTTTTTATTCATTTATTTTTTACATTCCCTTTGACCCACTTTGACTTAAGATGTTTTTTTTGATAAACAGACATAGGACATACATTCATTCATTCAGCCACCAGCTAGTCACTGCCCATACATGTCACTTTGTCCTGTTTCATGTGAATGAATGGCTGTGGTGTTTGGTTTACTGTTGGTTGACTAGTCCCTGTCTAACCAATGCAGTTTGTTTGTACTTGGGGAAAAAGGGATACCTAGACATGTTGCCCTTAGTTATGCACTACCCATAGTAATACTTTAAGTACACTAGCTAGACCTGGTTGGACTACCCAGCATATTTTGTATGGTTAGCTAAGCAGTTCCCCAAGCAGGCGACAACAGTTTAGGGGTTTTTCATATATGTTATTTCTTCCCTTGGGTGCAGCTCTGCCCCTTTTCCCTAAACCATTTACAGTGTGTTTTTAACAAATCTGTTGTTTGATTGTAGGTTTGTTTGTCTGTGAACTTTTGTTCTCAATGTTCCTTTTCACTATCAAAGTTTGCATGATTTCTGTTCCGTGACTTTACCATCCCCTTAGAATTTAAAGCCACGGGGTTCGTAACACATAACCAAATGGGTTGTGTTTCTGTTTTGGCACAAACTATTTGCTCAATGTTTGAAGGACCTTTCCAATCGCATGATGAATGTTCACAAACTTTGGTCCACTAGAATTTGGGCAGTGCGAAACCCCACCGGGCTAAATAGGAATGGCAAATAAGAGTTGTAACAAAAATATATATTTTGCTGATTCAGACTCTTAAATAAACAACCATAATAATTAATAGGAAAATACCATACTTAGGCCATTCTAAATGTCACAGATTCAAAGGGGCTTCCAAAGAACAGCTTCTGACATTCAAAAGTGATGGTGCTTCAGCTACGATGAGTATGTTTATAATGAATTTGGGTTGAATATTAAAATTAATTCTTCAATATAGATGTACTGCATCAGAAAACAAATTTAAATTCATGCTCTCTCTCTTTCTCAGTTTACCTTACTTGTTTTATGTTTCTGCATGCTGTATTTTCAGTAGGTCATTGACACCCGTTAGGGACAGAACAAAGGGGCTCCAAATGAATGTACTATATGCTGTAGGCTGGCCGTAGATGGGCCATCACATAAGGAAATGGATTATAGGCAACTTGTAAATAATTTACAGAAATAGAGGGACCGGATCGGAGAAAGGGACCTTGTGATTGAAGCAGCATTGAAACAAAGAACCAAATACAGAAAGAGAAAAACAGACACCCAAAAACAGGAAGTGATCCTGAGAGCCCAGTACACAGAGGGATATAACATAAATATACACTGTATCTGTTGATACAAACTTGTGAGAAGCTAATGTGTGTGAAATACACCAAATTAAATTGTCCTATTATTATATGTATTTATTTTACACCCATCAATGCACTCTATATAGTTATGCTGCATCAGGAGTACAGATGGAAATCCTTATTATATTCAAACACCTGTCTAAACTCCGTTGGCTAGGTTATGACAAAAGAGTAAGCCACAGTTACAGTATAATATAACTTGGACTTTGAAAAATCCCTGCAATGTCTTCATGCACACAAAAAACTCAAGTCCTATTTTCAGACAGAAAAAACCCGGTTGACCAGCTCCATGTCAATCTGGGGGGCTTCGTGGTGCCTGAGAGGTGTGGTAGGATATGGGAGAGATTGACAGAGGGAGGTAGAGGTAAAAATAATATGTTAAGCGGAACAATTCAGGGAATGGAAAGGGTAAGGACAAAACTGAGGTGTGTCTAAATGCAGAGAAAGAAAAAAAACATAATGTAGAAGAGAATGAGGGCAGGAGAAGGGATGAGGAAAACGGAAAAGAGTGAGAGAGAGTGCTGACCGGTGTTGGGTGTCAAGGCGAGCCCAGGCTGTGTGCCGTGTGATCATTTATTAGCCTTCCCTGCCAGCTCGCCTACTCGTCCGCATCCCCTCACCTCTGCCTCCGACCACTAATGAGAGACGACAGTGGCGGCCATCGCACCCGAATGCCAGGATGTGATCATTAGAGGTGGTATGGCGGGGTGCAGCTATCTGCTTACGCAGACTCACAGGCTCGCTGTTGCTTGCTCGCACGCACGGCCGGCCATCGGCCTGCTGTCACTCTTCACCAAATGCCGTTTCAGAGAAGGAGCAGCCGCCCCCCTGAGCACCTTTGTAATCTTCTCTGTTCATTTCTCTCCCCTCCATGTCTTTCAATATGACTACGGCTTATTTTTTATAAACACTTTTATTTTCTATTTTGAGGTCCATGCCTGATTTGAGATTATTCTTAAAACAGAGTTAACTAACAAAGAGATATGTATTTTAGTTCTCATCATTTTAGTGTACAAAACCCTAAAAAATAGTCTGCCATTTTAAATGACTGAATGACTGTGTAAAAATGCTGCGAATGAAAACACATGACAAAGAATGACAGCAAAAGAGAGAGGCAGAATTGAAGGCAGTCAAACACATCACGTCTATAATAAAATGCACAGACATTCTATCACAGCTTTATCAAATCCCTAATCAGGTTATGGTCACCAATCTCTACCCAATCTAAACCCAGAGCCCTCGCTTCTCTGGCTCTATTTCTACACATTAATGCAGGGTTACCAGATCAATAGCTGGGACAGCCTAATCAATGTGTCGCTATGCAGAGCATGGATCCAGAAATAGCTGTGATGGCTGTGCAAAAGATGCCAGGGATTGAGCGTCATCAGTATTACCATGCTTAGAAACACACACACACACACACACACACGCAAAACCCTGGAAACGTGACATGATAAATCATCATTCATATTTCCCATAATTCCTCCACTGTATACTTTTCTTTTCACATTTGTCCATGTTTTAACCTCACTTGATCTGCTCCCTCTGTCATCATAACTTTTTTTAGGTCATTTTTGTCACTCTCACTCTGCCCCTTGTTTTATCTGATCTCAGGCAAAGATACTGTATGTTAAGGTATGTCCGGATACTGACATTTATATAGGCAAGGTCAAGGTATAAAACAGAGGGTACAGAGTAGTAGGAGAGGAAAGGTACACCCCAGACATTTGTTCAAACATATCTTTCTAGTAGCTGTTATTTGTGGCTGCAAAATTGATCAAAAATTTCAGTCACAAGCAGATTCTGTATTAGCTGCTGAAAACCAGCAACAATGCAATTGGTGAATAGACAAAAGAAAAGGGGGCAGCAGGTTGCTATAGCAATAAGCTTATTGTCATCACCCAAGTTTCTGGTCTCTGCAGGTTTCACGAATTGGAATCATTCATAGTATCACATGTGGGGACACCATCTGTTACTAAAGCCATTAGGAATGACAAGTAATGGCTCCCTTCAAATTTTAATCAGGTATATATATATATTGTTCTTCACCTCTATGGTTTACAAATGACAACACTTACTGATCACACAAACTCACAAAAAACAGACCATATATCCTAATCCCTATGCATTTACATATTCATAAATTAGACCATTTTGTTTTGTAGATTACAAATAAACAGCAGTGTGTTTTTGAATCAGTAAGCTCTTTTCCCCAAAAATGTAAGTATTATAAAAATGTCAGTTACTAATGGTAAGAAAGAGCATTCACTGAATTTAGAGCAAAAAAATTAATAGTAGAACCAGAGAAAATGGTAAAGACACACGAGGTTGCACATGTAAAATCCCTTGTCATGCATCCATCATCATGAGGAAAACAAAAGAGCTTTCAGCTGACAGGAGTCATGTGGTTGTTGACGTACTATATAAAGACCAGGTAAGCTCAGGGTGAGGAAGACGGTGAGGCGCTCCCCAGAATCTGGGATATATAAATCAGATTATCTACCTTGCCACATTGGTCTACAGCAACTCCTTATATGCAGATCGAGCACCTGTAAGACCAATCTCTGAAGTATAGTTGGGGAATGTAATCATCACGCGCACGATCTGACTGAAGGCTACCGTGTTGGATCAGCAGTGCGAAAAGAATTGGCCAGCTCGGTGACATGTGGCTGGATGAACCATGTGAGCGCCCTTTACCATCTGTCCAGGGAGTTTGGGAGCTGTGGGCAAGGCAGGGTCAGGGGAAATTGAATAAAACTGATTGAGAAGGGAGAAAAATTTGGGGTGAAAAATATCAGCATTCAGTCTCCCCTTGTGCCTTATGGATGAGGGCATGATCATCATGGGAAGAGACCCCTCCCATCAGGATCAAAATGTTTCAACATGGGATAAATGTGATCACTCTAAAAAAATTGATAATGTTTTGCAATGCCCCTATCCTCTAAGAGACAAGTGCACCCAAACCATGTCAGTGCACCTTAATATTTAGTTTGCAGCGTTTTTCAATGAAAACGTTAATAATCTTGATCTAAATTCTAATCGCATCAACCTATTTGCCAACATGTGGAATCACAAATGTTTACTGCGCAGACTGAATGTCTCCAACAGCGCGTTCATGAACTATCCTGTTCAGCAGTACTGTTCTACCAAGTGTGCATGGCGGCAGAGATGCAGTCAAGCCAAGCCAGCACCCAGAAATTGAAGCTCCTATGGGGAGATTCTGAGGCTACCAAGGCACCACCTTGCGTTAGCATTCCATAGACTCCCCCATTCATTTAAACTCACTTTGACAACAAATAAATTTACATCTGAAGCGTTTAACGACTATATTTTTCCAGTGTTAATTTCTAAAGAAACACAACAATGTATAAAAGGCTCCATTACCTTGTATTTCTTGTTATGGCCCAGTAGCAGCCGTTTTTGTAAAAATAGGCTAACGATTGTCATAACTACGCAACTTTCTGACGCACAGTGGAGAAATTACTGTATAGTCCACAAGAAGCTTGCAGACAATCGTGGGGACGTGGAGGCATACAGTCAAGAGAGAAGCCCATAGAGTCCATGAAAAGCAATGGAACAAAATGTTTCAGCAACATTTTAATTGGATTGGAAATCATTTGTATGAATTCACTTGCCACATACCGAAGTAAGATTCGGAATGATTCAGATTTCTCTTGGCACAGCTACCAGAAGAATTAAAACTTTCAGACAGGTGCTCTTGTCACACATACATCATCAAGACCAGCTTGAGGCTGCTCAGTACGCTCGGTTACCACCAGAAAAGTGCTTCTAATTGACTGCATGTGGTCTCTGTCGAAATGTATGGCATCGCTTTGTCCATTTTATATACTGTCTATGGACACAGCAGACGAGGTGCCAGACAAATATAACTTTGTTTTGAATAACATCTAGATATTAGCTACTATATTACCTAACTCCTGTGCCTGTTTTAGAATTAGAAAGACTCAATCAAAACAAAGCAGACTCTTGAAAAATGAGTCGTCAAACGGTAAAGAAATTAGTTGCTGATATTTCCGTCAGGTGTCTAACTAGCATTCTCGATAAATTACGCAAACTGTTCAAGGGCAAAGTCCATATCCAAGACACCACATGACATGTCTTCATAGGGTACCAGCAACTCCTCCAACACTCTCTGGAATCCTCGTAATTCCAGAGAATTACGAGGATTCCAAATCAAGATCTGATCTCGGGGTTTGACCTCGGTTTTAAAACAAATAATGTAATTGCTAGCCCACATAATTATAGGTAATGTACACACACCCAATCCATCCAGCCCCGGGTCATCTTTCTGAGCCCCAGGAGATTTTAAAGTCTGGTGACGCACCTGGGTCAGACCAGATGGAAAAATATGCACGAAACAAGCCACTTTGAAATGTTGCTGTTCTCATGAATACAAAAGTTGGGTGACCCCCCCAGACTAAAAAATGTTGGGTGATCCTCCCATCAACAAAGAATAAAAAGACATGACCCGCCCCTATTTTCCTCCGGTGGTCAACTCCATAAATACTGAACAGCCCCTAACTATCAAAACTGCTAATATGTTTTATAAGACAATGAAAGAATTGCAGTTAAAGATACACTATAAGCCCTCACTCATACCCATAAAATTATCCTTTAAACATTGCTTTGCAAAGATAAACAGTGATAAAAATGCTCATATCAGATTAACCACATTCAATATTAACATTTTCAAATTGTATTTTTTGTGGAATATGTGTCTAATTTTGGGATGAATTAACTAATGTGCATTGAAATGGATCTGTATCAGAGGATTTTGTGTAATTTATAAAAAAACACTAAAGGTACTTTATTGTCACGTACATACACGTAGCAAAATTCATTCTCTGCATTTAACCCATCCCGCAATGGAACAGTAGGCAGCCATTTACAGGAGAACCTAACCTGCATGTTTTTTTATGGTAGGGGAAACCGGAGCACCCAAAGGAAACCCACATAGACACGGGGAGAACATACAAACGCCACACAGAAAGGCCCGGGATAATCAGGGTTCAAACCTAGAACCTTCTTGCTGTGAGGCCACAGTGCTATCCACTAGGCCACCATGCCCCACTAGGCCCTATTAATATACCATATTAAAATAAATTAAATTATGGTTTACAAATGTAATATGTTCTGGTTGATATTGATGATTTTTAGTTTTAACATAATTGCTGTGAGGTGTTCATAATTTACCTACTTATTTTTAACACTACACCACTTGGGGTTATACCTACGATTTGGAAAACTTGGCCCTTGGGATTCACAGGAGATGTTTTAATGTACATATAAATGCAACACTTTTGTTTTTGCCCCCATTTATCATGAGCTGTACTCAAAGATCTAAGACTTTCTATGTACACAAAATGCCTATTTCTCTCAAATATTGTTCACAAATCTGTCTAAGGGTGAATCCAATTTCTCTGTCTTATTGCACAGGTGTGCCTTAGGCTGGCCACAATTAAAGGCCACTCCATAATGTGCAGTTTCATCACACAGCACAATGTGCCGCAAGATTTAAGGGAGCGAAACTGAAATGTTACTGAATTGTTTGTGATTCCTTAGGCTGTGGACCTGGCAGTGGTGCTGAATCCACCTGTTGTGGCTTTAAAACACTGCATGGGAGTTGTCAGTTTTGCTCCCTCAAAACTTGCGACATCTGTGGCATTTTGTGAGTTATAATCCCTGTAAAGTATATCCTATTTTTTCTCAGTCTGTTTAGAAGACACATTCAAATTGTATATTGGAATCATGCTATTAATGTATTATATATGTGTTGTCGGACTGTATCTTAGATTATAGCTATTGTGACTAGCTAGACATTTAGCGATGCAAGAACAAAACTGGCAACTTTTTCTTTCCTTCAAGGACATATGGCGTAATTTATGGTTTGACTGAAGCAAAGAAAAGAGATGATTTCCCAGCTAGCAGAGAGCTGGCAAAGAGGTCCACTGGCAGGGGAACAGTGTTTTAGACCTTGAAAAATTGTCTAAAATAAAAAAGACAAGCTTTTTCTTTAATATAAACTTTGGAACTGAATTCAATTTAGAATTTCAAAATAAACTTAACTGTGTTTGTATTGTATTTGAATGTTGTTGTATCCGAATTTGTAAATAGTTTAAAATATTTTTCATTATTTATATAAAATCTAGAACATAAGCCTAGCCTAGGATATAGCCTAAAGGTACACAGCTGATGGACTAACTGGAACAACAGTATAAGTGCATAGGATTCCTAGTGGATGTCTGTCTAAAACTCACCCACCGGGTGATCGCTCAGCCTCAAACTCTCCCGCCAGCAGACCGCCCGTTAAACGATGAGCAAAAAGCTAGCGGACCGTCAGCTGTTACCCCCCTTGGTCCGCCAGCTCTATGCTAGCTGGGTTCTCAAAGGCTTAGAGTAGCAAACACAATGCATGTCCATATGCATGAGACAGATTTAATTAAAGATAAAATGTCAATGATGATTTCATTAAATTAACTACTGTGATGCAGGAGTTTTTGCTGTTTTAACGAACATCCAATAAAAAATACTCTAATGTACAGTACTGCAAGTTTGTGTCATAAATTTTTTTTATAGTTTGGTTTTTCAGTGTAATATATGCAGGAAACACAGGGAAAAAACACAAACTAGACTGAATTTGAAAATGAATAACCCTTCTTGACCAGAAAAAAATCTTCAAATCGAGCCTCGTGTTTTACAACAGCTGTACATATTTCGATTTAATAGCTCAAGCCCCCCCCCCGAGATACAGCATGTGACCATTTTCATTTAAATATGTATGGTGTAGCTTCAACTAAAACATTGTCTTAGATCTTGCCTTCTTGATGCAAGTTTGTTTATCAATCAACATTAGGGCTGCAACTAACGATTTTTTGGATAATCGATTAATATGCCGATTTTTTCCCGATGAATCGGATAAACAGACTAACAAATATTTCCATAACTTCATAAAAAAAATAATAACGTTATCCCAAATTGACAATTTTAAAACATAACAGACCTAAATGTATGCTATAAAACATGTGCAAAAGACATGCTAATTTCTTTAGTAAGGTGCAAGATATGGTATTTTTACCTTGCTTAGATGGACCTGAGATGTTAAAATAATTGTCTACAAAACAATTAAAGAAACAGCTTTTATAGAACATAGTTGTAAATAACCTTATAATAAGGCCATTTGAATAGTTATGTTGTTGCTTTATGTATTTTACCTGTTTAAGCTTATTTTGACACACTGTGCGCAACAGTAGTTGAAAAAACAATAAAAGTAAATCACATAGTGAAACATTAAAAAACTTAGCATCCCCGGAGAGGTACAAGGTTAGCATATGTTGTACTACTGTAATAGTAAGATCTGGTTTGTGTTTTAAATTAGAGCACTGCCAGGTAGTGAGCTTACTATAATAATGTTAGCTGTACCGCGTCTGCTCTACCACAAACATTAATTAGCCAGTTAGTTAAATACACTTGTCGTACAATGTTGAAGTGGATTTGAGCCAATAATAGACCTTTTAAGCTGGATCGCGACCAAACACCGGCTATTTGATAAATAAGTACAAGTACACTACCTGCTGTGGGATGAACTATTCCTCATTTCAAAACGCAACGCATACTATTAATATGTAGTAACTTACCATGCTGTTGAGTCCCCTTCGCTTATCGCTCCAAACATTTTCTTTTCAAGTGCTCCCTCATTACGGTGGTGCTCCGGTGCATTTATGTTTTACAGAGTTTGCACGTAAAATATTTTTGTTTATTTAAAGTGAAGTTCTGCTATAATATCGAAAATTTTGGTCAGACAGTTTAAAATGTTTTTTCTTTCTTTAAGTGACGTAGCTCCACTACACAGAGAGCAACAACATAGACCCAACGAATCGATAATGAAATTTCTTGCCAACAATTTTTATAATAGATTTTTATGGATTTCATCGATTCGTTGTTGCAGCCATAATCAACGTCTTCAGGCAAAAACAAGCATTAGGAATTCAGAAATATTTTCGGTTATGAAAAAAAGGGTAGTTTAGGTTTAGGTTGTGAAGAACACCACTCAAGCGTGTCCAACCTAAAACCAATGTAATTGAAAATCTCTCACCAACATAATGCCAAAAGGTCACCGCGATCTCGTTTTACTAATGGGGGGTCCATGCAAGACCCCCTAGTAAAAGATAACGAGGAAGGGAAAACACCCCTACCTACATTGACTCTGCCATGAGGGAGTGCATGGTGATTAAAAAGTCTAATTAGCCACTGACCTTAAAGACATGCCTTCAAAGTAATATGATTAACCGGCACCACCTGAGTTAGAGTGATTAAGGAATGGATATTTGACACAGGTTTTGTTCCAATAGCGCCACTGATATCAAAGTGAAGCATGTTCTGAGCACCTGTGTTGTCAACCATCTCGATTTGTCCCCATTGGTCCAACTACATTTCAAACACCCTATCCTTACTGACTTATAAGGACAAGAAAAACAGAGCTAGTGCCCTCCGCAATAATTGTCCCCCCTGGTAAATATGATCAATATGGTTTATGAATAAACCATCCTTTCTCTCATAATAAAATGCATTGTTCAGTGTGTTGAAAATTATATTTGTTATATTTTATATAATTGATTTATATACTTTTTCTTCCCCGTCTGATTTTAAGAATTTTTAGAAAAATGTGTTGGTATGTTAGTGCTAAGGGAGCATGATATAAAAAAATGATTCTTACCTTTAAAATGACTTTTCATGTTTCTATGTGCTACAGTGGCTTAGATATTAAGGTTTTGGTAGACATTGACAATTCAAAAAAAAAATTCAGAAACCCTCAGGAGATAAGGACATTTTTCCTAGAATAACATACTAGGAAAGCAAAGAAATATCGTAGACTACTCTTCATTCCTGAATCCTTTGTGAAAAGTTGTAGCTATTTATTTAATACTGTACAGTATATCAGAGTACAGTTTCCCTTTGCGGGACAAAAATGGTTAACGAACGACATCATGTTATATAGAGTAAGTCATCATTGTAACAACTATTATGGTGTAGTGGTCAAGGTCGATGGCGTTAGTGGTGGTCGGTGGCATGTAGTGAGTTTCAAGTTCAAATCCCTGCGAAAGCAAGTCCTTTTTGTTCTCAGTCTGTTTAGAGGACACATTAAAATTGTGTATTGTAATTGTTATCATACCTAAACAATCATACCTAATAAGGTGATTGCATTCCACAGATTTCATGGGGGATATCACGAACATACAGTACAGACAGACTCTGATACAGGCAAATGTCCACTACATGGACTCCCTTAAAAACATCACCTGACCTTTTTCCTATGCCTTACAGTAAAAGAGATCGCTTAGTGAACTACAGTACATCTCGCATCTCGAAGAATATACGTCAGTGGATGCTAGGTAATTAGGAGGCAACAATATACGTCAGGTAAGCGACTTATTCTTCAGGGCATTCCCGGGAATTCCCGAGTTACGTCACAATGCTATTTGTCTCTCCTGCTTTCTCGTCTACATGGGGGGAATCACAAACATATGGATTGATAGCCAGGACACCCACTTCTCCACCTTCCCCAGTGGGTGATCATCAGGCAGTCATTGTCTTTAAAAAGCTACCAAATTGTATTTATAAACAGATTTACGCTCTGTAGCTAAAAGCATAACAAAAAACCTATTGAAAAGGAATCACAGCAGGAAAATATAAAAATAGTAACAACATCTTTACTTGTACAACCGCTCTTTATTGGTAATTCATAATGACATTGCTGGTATGAGCTCAATATCCATCATTACAATTATTAGGGGTCCAAGCCCGAAGGGGCTGGGAACCGTCGTTGCAAAGCAACGCGGTTCACAGCTCCAGCAGGGCTGTAGAACCCTATTGTTTTTCTAAGGTTTCTTCTTCTTCTTATTCTTCCGGTAAAACCGTTACTACAGCCTAAACCGTACATTATCATGGGGTGCCATTTTCAGGACTGGTCCAGATCACCGCTGGGACCTCAGACAGAAAAATTCAGCCACTTCCACCACTAGGTGGCGCTATAGCAGAAAAAAACGTGTTTGCCCTTATAACTCCCAAACCGTACATCGCACAT
>JACXGM010004053.1:16500-31248 GCA_016801145.1 Umbra pygmaea | reverse complement strand
GATCTGTGTTTAAAGTTTGTGTTGGTTGTTGTCCTTTAGAACATGCCGTGCATGAACAATGACAGAGTGGCTTTGTGCGCTGGCTGCGGCGGGAAGATCGCTGACCGATACTACCTGCTTGCAGTCGACAAACAGTGGCACATGCGCTGTCTAAAGTGCTGCGAGTGTAAACTCAATCTGGAGTCAGAGCTCACCTGCTTCAGTAAAGACGGAAGCATCTACTGCAAGGAAGATTATTACAGGTACTATCAACCTCACAAATGTTGCTGCACACCTGATCGATACCATTCCGCACTCAAGGTGCTTAGTTATGCATACATTTATATTTTTAATCACCTTTTCAATAAATGACCACTCCCCCCCCCCCCCACACACACACACACAAAAATGTAATTAGTTGGATATTACAACCAACATGTAATAGGCTTTCGTGGAGCGAGGCCATACTTTGATCAAACGTTGGAGTGCCAACCAAAACCATTACATTATGCTGTGTAAACTGCATGTTCGTTTAAAAGTAGGCTACTGTGTGCAACTTGGCTCGCATTCAGATGAAGCCCTAGGGCACACATAACTTCCACTGTATCGATATGTTACTGAATGACAAGTTAAGGCCTCAATAATATCTGATCAACTTGTGTTCATGCACTGACCAGGTTTTGTCCTTCTCGCAGAAGGTTTTCGGTCCAGAGATGTGCACGGTGTCATCTTGGGATCTCGGCTTCAGAGATGGTGATGAGGGCCAGGGACTTGGTGTACCACTTGAACTGTTTCACCTGCACATCCTGCAACAAGATGCTAACGACTGGGGACCACTTTGGCATGAAAGACAGTCTGGTGTACTGTCGGCTGCACTTTGAAAATCTCATACAGGGGGAATATCAGACACATTTCAATCATGCGGATGTAGCCGCTCACAAAGGACTGGGACCTGCCAACGCATTGGGACTATCCTACTTCAACGGTGTGGGGACTGTGCAGAAAGGGCGGCCCAGGAAGAGGAAAAGTCCCGGACCAGGAGCAGATTTGGCAGCCTACAATGCAGGTAAGACAAAAACATTTCAATTTAGATTAGGCCTGTTCTGAAAACCGCCGTATTGACTCAATTAGCAATCTCCCTAATCACAAAGTTGTAATTGTAACTTTTCATTGTAAAAGTCTTTTTTTCAAAGTGTTTTTGCTTATAACACAAAGATGACAACAACGCAATTATAATTAGTCTAATGCTTTTGACAACCGTAGGCCAACAATCCCAAACAATGAAGGGGTGGGACTTGAAGGTGCTCGTAAGTCTTTATACGAATATTTTTTGCATGGTGATAATTAAACAAAAGCTTAATTATAATGCAAAATTGTTAACTTAATGCATTGTCATAACACCATGCAGAGGTTGCTTGCGTTAGGGAAATGTTTTAAAATAATTTAAATCAGACATATTATTTGTAACATTCGAATTATTTGGAAATCGTTGATGCAAAAAGGTGATTTATTATTTTTGCAAAGAAAACTTCAACAAATGGTTTCAGTTAATTTATAGAATGTTAGTTATTGTAATAAAAGTAGTGTAGCTTAAATAATTGCAATGTACTCTACTTTTACTATACAAATATATATATATTTCATTATACGGCCTAATTTTCTTTACACACATGGACTCTTCAGTTGATACCAGAAAAGCATATATAGCCTAGAGGTGATATTACAGCATGTTTGCGCTCTGGAGAAACTAAAGACCGATTTAATTTAGACATTATATATTTTTTTAATTGGACACTATTTATCTCACGAAATTATAGCTAGCGATTGTGGTTGTATACATTGATGTAGTGTATCGAAAATCCAACCATGTTAACCATGTGTGGCAGCAAAAAGTTGTATCTACATTTTTTCTCCCGACCCCTTTTGAAGTTCAGGCTTTCGCTTTGCTATGCCCACTTGTCACGTCCGATAGACGTCTAAAGTACCCTTGCTCGACTTTTACGCACTCCGGGGCCAGTTGGTCTGGGATGAGGCCAGAATGGCTATGCAATACAAGAGATCAATGAGACTTTACAAGATGTCCAGTAGGCTATGATAGCTGCACAAGAAAAATTTTGCAAGCAAAACGTTGTTAATATATAAACAATTAACCTCCATAAAACATTTTATGGATATTAATGTTTAAAAAAATTAAATATAGGCTATTGAATTAGAAAACCACAAACTGTACGCATTAGGCTATGACAACTTAAGTTTTATTTCCGCATGGCTCAATTAGCCTACCATCAACGTCCGTGTTTAGCTAATATCTACATTTTTCAAAAGTTCTTTTGAAGTAGCTTATGAGTTTTATGTGAAAAACACATTTCTAATACCTCTCAACCAAACTTTGGAAGGTATTTCTATCTACCTATCTATTTATCTATCCCTTTGAACTTGACCTTCTTTTAAAACAAGTAGCCTAACATTTTAGTATAATTCTTCAACCGTAAATTTAGAGATTTAAAAAGTGTATCGACCAATTGTACACCTTCATGCTAATTAACTCTAGCGGCATTCAAATAGGTATATATAAAAAAATAAAAGTGGCCTGCATTACTAGCTTGTGTGTAATTACTCACTTGAACCAACACTTTCTACTGGTTTATCTGTTTAAGCCACAATACTTTCTTCCCGCGGCCCTAAACCAATATAAGTCTTCTAACACTTACTGTAAGTGCTAACGGGAGGGGGCGGGAGTCAGACCGCTACTGCCCTCTGCTGTTTATACATTGGCTGACTGATATAGACAGTTTACATCTGAAATCATCTAACAATCCTTAAAAAAGTATTAAAACGAACTAATCCAACAATATTTCAAAGAAATCAGTTTTTGGTGTAAAGGTTTTGTGGGTTGCAAAACTGCAGTGAAAAGTAAGTCCCAAATGTTATTAGATGTCATTAGACTATCAAAGGATCTTAATAAATTGTGATAAATAAATGTTGTTAATGTATGTCTGGTGTTTGTATTTGAAGTGTTATTCTGAGGAATCTGAAAGAATAATATTTATTGTATGCAGCATTGAATATGTCTGAACTGTTAGGAATAGATAGCAACACTTAAGCATTTGCCAAGATAATACTGTCAGGAAAATATGTGTCATGTTTTTGCAGCCACAATTTGATTATTTAGGGCAGGCTAAAGCATAACATACTGTAACATGATTATTAATAAGGAAGTAATCACAAAAATAAGGTTACTATTATTATCAGTAGTAGTAGTAGTAATGGGAATAGTAAGAGGAGGTGTAAGTGTAAGAATACTAGTACTGTTAGTACTTATAAGTATAATGATTATGTATTCATTTGTATATTATTCTAATTTATTCCATTCATACTAAGTGTGAGTTACCTCAAATCAATTAATTTGTTTTTAATGACCAAATCTAACTTAAAAGATGCAAACTGCCAATGCATATTTACTATCGTAACTATAGCAAATACACCAAATCTAGAATACTCTTTGGAATAGATAACTATATTTATGCATCAATTGTATAGAAATATGAAAATGTATGTATGTGACTCTAGCAACCCGTTTTTGGTGTCATCATCAATGTGCAATTTGTTGAACTCCTCCCTTTCTGCAACAAAATATATAGGTTTTTTAGGCTTCATTTCAAAATGAAATGTGAATATTTGATGATGTCTTAAAAGGTATAGTCCCTATTCTTCCTCGTGCAGTAACTCACTATCATACATCATCAATGCATTGTCTTACCTGTCTTTAGGATATAATCTAAAAGCAGACATCCAAACAGTTGTCAATCGGCCTACCTGGTTAAACAAATTTGAAATAAAAAAATTAATGGATATGAGGCTTAAGATTTATAAAGTTACTGTTTAGGTTATTTGACATTTACAAATATTAAAAATACATAAAAAAGGTTACAAATGTGATGGCTGTAGGCCTAATGGGGTGTGTAAATGACTTACTGGACCATTCATGTGTGTGTTCCTTGCACTAATCTCTTAGCAAGTTTAATTATTAAACAAAGTTGGAAACATGGCTTTAAAAACACCTACAACCATTGTTGGGGTGCATAAAAACTAGCATGCCGTCTGTTTTAGTGAAGCAATATAATACGTACGTTATATACAAAGTCATATTTAACTCGTCATTGAATGAAACAGCATTCACACGGTCTGACCAGTACCTAACCTGTGTATGTTTGTGTGTGTCTGTGTGTGGGGTATCCTGTAGCTCTTAGCTGTAATGAGAATGACGGTGACTCGATGGACAGGGACTCTCAGTACAGCTCCAGTCAGAAGACAAAGCGCATGCGGACCTCCTTCAAGCACCACCAGCTGAGGACCATGAAGTCCTACTTCGCCATCAACCACAACCCAGATGCCAAGGACCTCAAGCAGCTGGCCCAGAAGACTGGCCTCACCAAACGTGTATTACAGGTTAGACACACACACACACACACAGTCACACACCGTATTATTCCTGATATTCAACAAATTTGAAGAAATTAGTGTGTGGCGATCTAAGCTCCCGACTCTGGACAGCATGTGCCCTGGTGACGGCGGTTCAAACCCCAGCTCAGCCACTGTCTCTGCCTTCCCCTACATGACTTCTCACTATCACTAGCCTATGTTGCCTACTGTTCTGTCATTAAAAGTGGAAAATACCCCCCAAAAAAAGATAGAAGAGAAATAACCATGAAAATTAGATTTTCAGTGTGTTATAATGTTAACACATTTTAATATTGGAATGTTGAAATGAAATGAGTAACAAAGGAGCATTTTCTACTTAAATTTGCAGATAAGAATTGTGAGGACTAGGCTCAATATAAACTCTACTGCTTATTATGGAGCGCAGGGAAGCTCAACAGAGAGCGCTTGACTTCCACAAAGACGACAGCAAATTATCTAGAGGACTGAATGAAAAAAATTGACAAAAAGGTTTCTGAGCAAAAAATCTGTAAAAATCGCTCAGCTTTAATTAACGCTCCCAGAAAACAAAGCAGTCATTTTGCTTTGATGCGTTCTATTTCTCATGCCTGTTATTCCAGTTGAAATCTTCCCTCTGTCTTTTCCCCATGGATCCATCACTAACAGTCGCAACCATGTTGCCTTGCTGTGGTACACAGGTCTGGTTCCAGAATGCACGTGCCAAGTTTCGGCGAAACCTGCTGAGACAGGAGAACACGGGCGTGGACAAGACGTCAGATGGGTCCACCCTGCAGGGAGGCACCCCCTCCGGCCCCGCCTCCGAGATTTCCAACGCCTCCATGAGCCCCTCTAGCACTCCAACCACCTTGACGGACCTGACCAACCCTACCATGCCCACCGTCACCTCAGTGTTGACCTCTGTGTCTGGTAGCATGGATGTCCATGAGTGTAGGAGCCCCTCGCAGACAACACTGACCAGCCTGTTCTGACTACCCCATTACCCTGAAAGACTCTGACCCTCCAACACTCTTAACCTGCCTCTCTATGATGACCCTGCTTGACTCTGTCCACTTGGAACTAAAACACAGACCTTTGACAGAGACATTGAAAGGACTGATAAAATGAAGGTAAAGAAAAAAAGACTCTCTTTTCAGCCAATTTAAGAATATTTGCATAATGAGGCTGCCAAGTCTCGCAGATGGAACAGTTGTTGTTATTTTGTTGTTGTTGTTGTTTTGTTCAGAATTGAAGAAAGTTTATTTGCATTTTTCAATGTTTACAGACTGAAACTGGGAAAAAGAAAAAAATAGAAGCTTAATTTTTTTAATTTTTTTTCCAGCACATTATTTATGTTGATGTACAGGAGTCACTGTTAGGAAACATTGAGAAGGATTGTAAAATTATGGGAAATCTGAGATTAAACACAGGTTAAGACATCCTAAAACTGCTATGTGCCTTACACTCCATTTTATCTTATATTAATCTTAAAATATACATATCTGTTTCTCCCATCCAGACAATATAGAATGCAGTCCAACATGATTTAGACAGTGATATATTCTTTACTGTTTTGACTTAGTAAAGCACTTTGAATTTGAAATGATACAATGAATTTGAGGGTAGTTTCATCTACTGTATATTGTGTAACAAGTACACATACAGTACAGTAACTTCACACACTATGACTGCTTATGAGTATTCAAGCTTATTGCATGCAGCTGAAATATATTTTAGTTCATGCACATTATTCTGTGCACGATAGAATTTAAAAATCAAATATTGTGTCATTTTGGAGTTTAATTTATTATAAATAATAATAGGATATATTCTCAAACACTTTAATGTGGATGAGTCCTTGATTATGGGTAATCCTGAATAGTTTATAATGATGATTGTGAATATACAAAGGTAAATAGATCATGCCCACAAGACATGCTTGCATCTCACCATTAACAATATTAGGGGAAGGTAGCATATTTTGAGGAAGTATGATATTGATGATACTGAGCAATTAGTTTGTTTTTGATGTAGTTGATGGACAAAAAATAATTATTTCTAAATTGTTCACCTGGTATGAATGAAAATATATTTTAAGTTAAAGTCATTCAAATCCAAAGTGCTTGAGATTAGAGACAAGACAGTTAAACGTTGTCACTGTCCAAATACCTTTGGAACTACTTTGTGATAAAACAGAGAGTATTTTGGATCAATAGTATGTGTACATGGTTGACACAAACAGTGTGTGTGTGTGTGTATATACACTAGGTGTTGCTGATGTGTGTCTATGTATGTAGGTGTTGTGAATGTTTCTGTGTGGCTTTGTGGTCATAATTGAAGTTTAAAAATAATTTTATTTGGCAGATTAAGTATTGCTTTTGAATGACTCAGAAATGCCATGTTTACACACACACACACATGCGCGCACCCACTCACGTTCACACCAACACTCACAAATTCAACTGTTAAGCACAACTGGCATGTTAGAGTTTTAATTCATTTAAAATGATGTTTCCATCAACATCAGTGTAAGCACTAAAAGCGAATATAATTGTATTTTCAAATGCATCTTTAATTAGATATAACGAAGTATGTATGTGTGAGCAGTGCATCATGTCCAACCAAAAGAAAGACACAGCTAGTTCTGTATATTCTACAGTAAATACAATAATAATCAATATCTGTAAATGTGGAAAACTGTTTTGGTTGAGTAACCTGTTCCCTCTGTCACATCAAATCTGTCATCAGGTTACAAATGTTATTATTTCCTCATTGTGTATAGTAACACAGACTGGATATTTACATATGAATAGAATGGTTCCAACTAGATAATTTGGAATCCCACCATATTTACAAAGATAAACTGTAATCCATTGTTCAGTTTTCCACACCACTATTACATACTTCAGTATTTAGTCACCACTAAACAAAAAAATATGTAAGACATCGGTGGCTGTGAGCATTTGTGAATGAAATTATCTACGTGTTTTTGGCTAATTAAAGGTGATGTGGCCGTAAAAAACGTAGCAGGAGCTAGCAGCGGCTAAAGTAAGCACTTTAAGATGGCTATTTAACATTTACATAACATAATGCAAGAAAATCCATGTCACCGAATGTTGGATTATTTTATATTCATCTTGTACCCAAGTCTTCTGAATGCAAAACTATAAATCACTTCACTGTAAGACAAAGTATGACTCTTTCAGAGGCCAAAATATCAACATGGTGTCAGGCGGCCTTTAACCCACTTAGCCCTAGAAGGATTAACTAAACCACGTATTTCAGTTTCTCTTGCTGTGCACTACATTCAAGGCAAGGAATCAACTTACATTATTGAAAGTTGAAATCAATTAAAATAGACCTTTTAAAGTGGGGAAAGATGCAAGCCTGAGAATAGGCACTATAATACTACCAGCAAATCTACCTATACCAATCCTATTAAAAACACTACCCTTTCTACTTATAATAATGTTACTACAACAACAACACCTACTACCACTACTATTACTAGACCTACTACTTCTACTATTCCTCCAGATTTTTCTTCAGGAAAGCTTAGGCGTGCCATTTTGACAGAGGTTTACTCATTCACCCACACACATTTGTGGACAGCGCAGTTCTGTAAGACATAAACAGAATGAATTCCAACTGTATTATTTTTACAAATTTGTCAAGTCTTTGACTTTTCAAAATATGGCCAATATAAAGTTAACATGTATAGGTCGAGTAGTAGAAACATTTTGGTTACGTGATCCCTACGCCAGACCAATTCCATTCACAATACATATACAAGGCAAGCTAGCATTTTTAGCTTCTTTCATCTCCATGTTAAATAATTGTTCAGTATTTATTAAGCAAAAAATGTATCAATATTTTAGTCTCATAGCAGTGTAATTTACAACATTACCTAAGTTTAATATGCTGCTTCAATATATTCACTCCCATAAGTTGAAAAAAGAACATAACCATGTTTTGGTTAAAGATTTTGTTATTACACAATAGCCTAGAATAGCTTATTATTAGCACAAATAAAAAAAGGGTTTAGGGTGTATTTTAACAAGGCTAGGAAATGCTACAAACCCTCACTCTAAAGTTTGTGAACCCACAGAGAGATATGTTTGTTGTGGTTCAAAGCATTTCCCAAACCTTGAACGAAAAGTTCAGTATTCAGGGTCCCTGAGCTTTATTTTGGATATAAATGCCATGGCGACACTTTAGTAAATTTGCATAAACTGCACTATAGCAGCGCAAATTAGGTTTTGACATCTACAGACCTGCATCGTGATACTGAGAGTTTGTAAGATTGAAACAATTTGCATTTGTCAATGGGGGGATAAATAGAGAGGGGTTAGTTCTTTGCAACCGGGATGAGCAAGCAGAGTGAACAAATCTTAAACTTATTTACAAAATAAGGTATGGCTTACCTATAGGAATAGCATACACATACAAAATGTCCATCAAAACGATGCAGGCATGCTCTATCTTACAACCCCAATTTCGAAAAACACATTATCAACACATTATGTGATGTTTTATTTTGTGGATTTAATACATTTTTGAAAATGTGCACTCATTTAAAATCTGATGACTTGAACACACTCCACAAAAGGTGGGACAGTCGAATGTTTGCCACTGTGTAACTTATTTCTTTAAATAACACTAACTATGCGTTTGGTCACTGAAGACATCAGTTGGTTAAATTTAGCAAGAAGAATTTTCCCCCATTCATTCATTATGCATGTCCTCAGCATGATTGTACGGGGCCTTTGTTGCTTTACTTTGTGTTTCATATTGTGACACATTCTCAATCGGAGACAGGTCAGGACTGCAGGCAGGCCATGCTAGCGCCGGCAATCTCTGCTTAGGAAACCATGCACTTGTAATCCGGGAAGAATGTGGTTTGGGGAAAATTCCGCTTGCTAAACTTACCCAGCTTGTGTCTTCAGTGCCCAAACACTTAATATGTGTTATTAAAAGAATAGGTAATGTTAAACATTGGTAAACAGTTGACTGTCCCAACCTTTTTGGAGTGTGTTGCAGTCATTAGATTTGTAATGAGTGTATATTTTCAAAAAATAAATGAATTCACAAAGTAAAACATCACATAATATGTTTTCAATATAGTACAGGGTGAACTCTTTTTTTTGCATTTTCCATACTGTCCCAACTTTTTCGGAATTGGGGTTGTATTTTACATGACTTATCTCTGCCGTGAGTCCCTCACCCTATGGTCGTTCTCCTCCAGACTGCATCACTTCCTGTGGGTGGCGACCTAGAACTCAACCAAAGCTAATATACCCTCCCCCCAGATTCATTCACCAATAAATCAATTAACTTTGTCTGGCAATTAGTCAAACCTGTGCCATATTTAAGTGGAATTGGATATTTTGTGTTGTCGAGATGGACCAAAACAGCAAAGAATTAATTTGTAAGTTGTGCAAAACAAATTTATTTTAAAATATCAAACCTTAAGATGTTTCTATCATGCCATTTAGATCAAGAATACAGATTCAGGACTTCAAACATTGAACCATTCCTTTAGCGCTTAAAAGGTGCATTGTGAATTGGCCAGTGGATGTAAAAGTTTCCCTGAAAGCTGCGTAATATGTTACGTTGTTACCTTACCTTAATCCAAACTTGCAATGCGTAAAATGTTATATGTTTAGATAATTGTGTACCAGATTTTTGTTACTACACTGGTAGTATAATGCAACATCACCTAAAGTAACATACGATATCATAGTAAATTGAGGAATACAGAATACAGAATCTTAGTAAATGCTGTGCGACTCGGCTGGTCTACAATATTAATATCTTTTTTAATATCTTTTATTCATAGACACGGAAGTTGGAGTTGAGTGGGATTTGTTGCAAAATAATTCTTGATACTGCCTCTTAAGTCTGTCCAAGGAACTATAACACCAGCTTTGATTTAATCCAGTCTTAGGTAAGTTTGAGTGTGGAAGAAATTTGTGTTCCCGAGTCAAACCCATTCTTAAACAGCTACAAATATATGAAAGTATGTCAAAGTATGTAGACATTATAAAGGATGTGGATGCATTATTCCTTGCACATGTCCAAAACTGTCTCCAAAGGTTTTCCCACACCTGAACTACATATTAGCCCCTGTCAAGTTATAGACACGTCCAGGTCACACACCTTTGCACTGCATTGCTGCATAAAATTGTAATGACACAAACAACAAGCTATGGTCCTTCAGCTTCATTCATGTTCATGTCAAAGGCCTCACATGAAGGCCTTACATGAGGAAAAACTACATTTTATTCATTTAGGAGCTATCCAAAGCAACTTACATAAGCAGTCAAATTTTCTACTTGTCAGCAAAAGGCTTCAAACCAGTGAACTTATTCTAACATCTATGCTACTGTACATGCCACCACACAGTTGATTTAACGATGTAGGCTTAACCTTAAAACCGTTACCAACAACTGGTTTGTTTTATCCATGCTGGGCTCTTTTACAATATTTCAACAGGCACAGCCTACATACAGTACAGTTGCTTTAAACACAAAGTCAACCAATCCATCAACAAGCTCATTTATTAAACCAACAAACATATTAACATCTACTCTGGGAAAATCAGAAAATGTGATTTTTTAATAACAACAAAACTAGCTTCTGAATCGTCAACCGAAAAATGATTACCGTTGGCAGTCCTCCTGACATACTAATCATGACAAATATGTATGTCCTTTAGCTGGTGCATTGTGTACTTTTTACTCATGCCATGCTGAAAGTTTGTTCAAAATAATCTAATCGGAAAGTATATAAAGTATACAAAAACATTTTGGGGGTTATGTTTATTATTATTAATAATAGGACAGTATAGAGGCAGATGCTAAAGAGACAGGTATGTAGGGGGAGACAGAGAGGAAGGGCACAGACAGTCGGCCAAGCCAGGACACAAACCCTCATCGACAGGGGCCATGCATGTCCAGAGTCTGAAATTTCCCATGCTACGCCATACTTTGGCACCCACAATATACACCATATGGCCAAATACAGTATATGTGGACATCTGACCATCACACCCATATGAGCTTGTTGTACATCTCATTCCAAAACCATCTGCATTAATATGGAGTTGGCCCCCCGAGGTGATGTTGGATGAGAAAGGTAATCGCCGTTACAATTCATCCCAAAGGTGTTCAATAAGATTGCAATCAGGACTTTTTGCAGGCCACTCAAGTTCCTCAATATCAAACTCAATTAACCATGTCCCTATAGAACCTCTTTCTGCACAGGGACACAGTCATGCTGGAACAGGAAAGAACCTTCCCCAAACTGTTGCCACAAAGTTGGAAGCACCCAATTGTCTAAAAGGTCTTTGTATGCATTCATTTTAATATGAACCTTCACTGAACCAAGGGGCCTAGTCCAAACCCTAAAAAACAGCCCCAGACCATTGTCCCTCCACCATAGTAGGGGTGTCCACATAGTTTTTGATATACAGTGTATCTTTTTTAAACTATGTGTACAGAAAAACACAAAATAGCAGGGCGTTTTGAATTAAAACTTCATGATTATAACATGTTTTGTAAGCTTAACATAGTTTACCATGCTGTGCACATTGATATGCAGCTTTTATGATAACATATTCAGGCTTAATCTCTAGCAAGGGCTTTTTCCATTCTCATCAGGGATTGTAAGTAGTGTGTCCTAAAACTGCCTGCTTTGGGAGTCTGAGTTGAAATGTTAATTGGCCGGCATTCTCACAGATGTCTGGCAAGCACACCTGGCTTCTCCCTCCCTTACAACTCACTTCTGCAGTTCTCCTCAAAACAATCAACACCATATGGAATTTTTTTGTGTGTATGCGTGTGTGCGTGTGTGTGTGTGTGTGTGCTTATCAGAGTTGATGTGTGTTTTCAGTCTTGTGTGAGTGAAAGAGAGTGGGAAGAAGGTAGAAGGTGTGGGTGTGTTTAGGCATGTGCAACTATGTACTGTGGAGTGTGTGTCTCTTACAGAATGGGGAGGAGCTTAGATTTCACTGACATGGGTATGAGGTCTAGCCAGAACCCTAATGTCCATACATTGTTATTATCGCTGCCTGATTTACCATGTTAAACATACAGGCAGAGAAGATTTGCTTTTTAATTTGTACCACCACCATTTGACAATATTTAAGGAAGTTTTAAATTCCATGATTAATACAAATCCTTACCTGCTTTTGGACCAGGGTTATAATTTCAGGCTACAAAAATCCATACCTGCAGTTATAGGGCCTTGTTTCTAACTGATGTCACACAATCTTCCCACACTCCCTCACTTGATGCTGCCATGCTGCTGTCATTGTACTCTGGTACTGTTTGTACACCTACATCTTCTCATGCCTACTGTAAATCGTCTCTGCACAACAACTTTACTCAAGACGGCTGTCAAGAGAACGTAATGACAATGTTATTTTAAGGTACCCTCCTATAATTTTCTCTTTTGATGGCAGACACATCCACTGTACGTATTGCTGTGTAGTGGGTGGTGCTTGGTAGCGAGGAGTCAGGGTTTACTCACTTTCCTTATTTAATGAGAACGTAGAGGAGAATAGTGTCAACCGGCAACAATGTGAAAAGGGCAGTAGTAACACCCAAAACAAACTGATAACACACAGGAGATAGCAAAACAGTAGCAACGTGTCACCACAGTAGTAGTAAAGGCAGTAATAGGAGTTCACAAACACCAACGACAATAGCCACAATGACTCAACTCCTCATACACGCTTAAATTCAGACATTGATGGCCCTAACACAGAACAGGTTTTGTAAGCTTAACATACTTTACCATGCTGGGCACATTGATATGCAGTTTTTATGATAACATATTCAGGCTTCATCTCTAGCAAGGGCTTTTTCCATTCTCATCAGGGATTGTAAGTAGTAGGTCCTAAAACTGCCAATTTTGGGAGTCAGAGTTGAAATGTTAATTGCCCGGCATTCTCACAGAATTCTGGCAAGCACACCTGGCTTCTCCCTCTTCACTACTACACTAGCTCACTACTGCAGTTCAGTTAACTGTAGGTGTGAGATGGATCTGGAACGGTGATGTCAGTAAGCCGGAGACACCAACCGTTGGACGCTCTGCGCGCCAGCAGGAAGAGCCCCAGTCCTGGGAGATGTATCATTCTGTAAATGTATTGTAAGAACGGTTAGCTAGCTACGTGTCTTTCAGAGCCTATTTTTGCCTAGCTAGCCAGCTAGATCTAAAGGTATGCCCATGAGGTCACAGAATGGTTGTTCCTACAAACACACTATGCACAATGAAAAAAATATAATTGACACGTTTACCGCAGTAACAAACATCCACGTGATCCCCTCTTATTGGCTGCCATGGGTTCCGCCCCCTCATGGCAGTCAATAAGAGGGGACCCTTGTCACTCAATAAAGCTCAGGGTGGTGTAGTGGTCAAAGTCACTGCCTTGCAGGATAAGTTACGTCATGATAAGTTACCTGGTCATTGGTTCAATCCTGACTTTGGCTTCTCTGACTTTGCCCAGACCTCCAGCATGATGCAGCACAAATGGCACAGCACTGGCCGGGATAGATAAATTGTGTTATCTAACTTGCCACGTCGCTCTCCAGCCACTCGTGTGCAGATCTGGCACCTGTAAGTTCAATCAAGGAAGTTGCCAAGTGTCAATAATCCCAAACATGATCTGACTACAGGCTTCCGTGTTGGATTTGCAGTGTGAAAAGATGTGACATGTGGTTGGATGAACCATGTGAGCGCCCCTCACCATCCCACATCTGTCCAAGTAGTTGCGGAGCTGCCGACAAGGCAGGGTTAAGGGCAATAGAAAATACCAATTGGGAGGGGAGAAAAATGAGGAAATATCACTAGAAAAAATAACGAAAAAAGCCTAGCCACTGAATACATACAATACTCAGAAGGTATACGAACATAGATGAAGGAAGTGGACAGACATGTTATGTTAAGGCCAATGAGGAGAGCTAACGTAGCACGTATTTTGGTATGATGTAAAGCCCCTGGTTTGTCATCTATTAATTATGACAGGAAAATCAAATGCCTGAGAACAATCATGCAGAACTAACAGAGAAGATTCAGAGCTCACTCTGTGTTAATGGATGGTTGTCTGTTACACAGGGAATGTGATCTTAACTGTACGTACACACCGCCACAGACTTGAGCTTCCAAAGAAGCTCTGGACGCCCTGTCAAGGACGCTTGTCAAAATAGTATGTGGAAGCTTTAGACGCTTTGGGCGCTTTGGCTGCTCTGACGTGGTATGATCAGACTGTAAAAAATAGGGCAGGACTAGCATACGTAGCCTTAAATATATCGTGAGCAAATGAATTGC